>PVJC01002100.1:0-83137 GCA_004026665.1 Murina feae | reverse complement strand
GGTTTTCCAGCTGGTTTCTCAGTGCTGTTTTCTCTGTCTTGCTTGAGTGGGGATCCAGGCTTTGAAGGTTTAAGTGGATTATGGTAAATTAACAATCCCTTTAAGCCTACAAAACGAGCATGCACACCCTCAGACTTCTGATGGCCCCTGAGGTGCTGCTGGTGGCTGTCCCTGCAGGGAAGGACCAAGTGGGGGACAGAAGGAACCAGATTCTGAGGACTGAAGATTGTCCCCTTCACAGAGGGGTCCCCTGTGGTGGCTCCTAATACAACATTTCTTCTCAGGGGCACTACTGGCTGACTCTGGAACAGGGACAATGGAATGAGCGCAGGGAACCCCTGCCCCCCAGCCAGGCTGCTCTGACCGGGGGTGGGGATGGCCTGGCGTGGGAGGTGTGTTCCTTGAGTTCCTGGCTTCCTTGCCACCACTTTGTATCTTCACGTGTAAATCACTTGACTTGCCACCGCACCCTCTTTCAGGATGAGGGCATGAGGCTCAGGGTGACATCGATGGTGACATAGAGTCGTGAGGCATCGCCTTCTTTCGGGGCAAGAGGAGACGGAGACGGTCTGTCGTCTGGGACTGGCAGCGCTGCGGAATGGCGTCCTCTCTGCTTCTCCTCCCCAGCCCTCCTGGCTTCCACCAACTCACCCCTTCCCCATCCTGACAGCTCTGGCCTTTCCTGCCCACTCACTAACTTTTTATTGGGTCCTGCTTGATGCCAGGCACAGAACGGGACTCTGTGGGGCCTCGGAGCTGAGCAAGAGTCTCTGCTGGGCACTCACGTACCTCTCATTGCTTCTTCAGTGTCACTCCCCTGTGGCCCCCAGTGCAGTTGGTCCTGGACCGGGACTGGTCAGTCCTGCTGTCTCCCCACACCCTTTCCCATACCCTTTTGCACGGCTGAGTACGCACTGGGGACTAGCGATGGAGGTCCTTCTGGGTGACAAGGTGTTCTAGAGAAGTTGCTGCAATCCACCTCAGCACAACCCCCAGCTTCCAGGGTTCCCTCAGATGTTGCACTTCATTTCCTGCTGAGCTGTAGGTTTCCAACCCCGTAGCTCTGAGTTTCCTTCTCCCCGACACCTGACTGATCTGTGAATAACCCCTCGGTACCCAGAGGAGCTGCCAGGGGCAGAGTCTGACTTTTCCTGTTGTGGAACCTTACATTCTCTGCCCTGTGTGTCTTTTAAGGGGGGGCCCACCTGTGTTTCTCTTTTTTTTAAATATATATATTATTTTATTTTAAATATGTTTTTATTGATTTCAGAGAGAAAGGGAAAGGAATGATAGAAACATCAATGATGAGAGAGAATCATTGATGGGCTGCCTCTTATACGCCCCTGACTGGGGATGGATCCCACAACCCTGGAATCCAGCCTGGAATTCTTCATTCCGGAGGCTGACACTCTATCCATTGAGCCAAACCAACCAGGACCACCTGCCAGGACCACCTGTGTTTCTCTTTGGCCCTCACAGTATTCCTTTAGCTATGGCATGGCCTTTCCAGGCAGCAGGAGAAGACAATATGGAGTTAACACCGGCAGTGGTTAATCCACAAAGTGGGTAATTGAATTGGCTATACATAATTAAAATCACAGGCGCTTCATGGAGAATGTCATTTTTCTCTTAAAGACGCTGTCCAAAGCCTTCGCTGCACATGGAGCTCAGACGTGCTTGGTGTTTTAAAGACAGCCCTCCCTCTGGTCCTCTTTGCCTGTTTAATCGGAGGAAGCTGGCTGCCTTCCCAAGAAGGCTCCCCCATCATGGGGCTGCACATCTCTCCCTTTCCCCTTTGCCCATGTTGGCCCCTTCTGTGTCAGGGGAGAGAGACAGAAACTGGAAGGGGCCTCCACCCTCCCCTCCCCTGACTCCCCCGTTGTCATCCTGGCTCCTGCCCTGTTTCCTCTCCCTCTTCCCTCCTCCCCAAGGACCCACCTGAGCAAAGACTGGGCTGAGAAGTCCCCAGATGGAGTTCCCCCTGGTTTGCTGCAGACCAGTCATGCCACCTCTTGCCCTGTTTGGCTGCTCACATTCTGGAATAACTCTGTTGGAAAGGGAGAGAATTAAAGTGTGACCCAGTTGCTACTTTTGGAGAGCACCCATTCTGATGAGCAAGCCTTTTCACACTGCCTCTCCCCCCCCACCCCCGCCCCGAGAAAACACACTTGAGCACATTGAGTGACAGTAATATAAAATGTGAATGGAACAGAAAGAACAGAGAGAATGTAGACCAAAATAAGATCAGCTGGAGGGGAAATAATCCAGGAGAGCTTCCTGGAGGAAGAGGACACTTGGCTTAGTCTCTGAGGTAGTATAATATCCTACCAGGATTTCTGAGAGTGGCCCTGAGGTCAGCTAAAAACCCAGTCTACCTTCTACAAATCTACTTCTTGTATTGATACTGCAAAAATGTCATTGCAACCACATGGCAATTGTTGCCAATCCATAGTCACCTGCTGGGGGCAGAGGCAGAACCAAGGGGTTGGCTTCGTTTTGTTGCAGAATTTCTTATTTTTTTAAAAAATTATGCATAACACAGCTTTCTAAAAAACATCCAACTCGTAAAACCTCCAGTTCTCCAGCAAGCGATTAAGTGTTTGCCTGTTGTGCAGAAACGAAGGGCTGCTTTTACTCTGTAGTGGAGGGATAATGAGCAATGATTTATTTCCTTGGATTACACACACACATACACACTCCTTTGGGCTTCCTGTGAGCCAGTCGCTAATGCGCTGTGGAGAGAAAGCACAGGGCCTCACATTCCCCCCTGTCTTTACCCCATCAGCATGCATGTTCCTCTGCTCAAGGCTCTCTCATTACTGGTCAGGTCCAGGAGGCAGGGGTGAGGGGCAGCTACTACGAGGCCATGCACTGAGGTGGGAGAAGAGGGCCTCCACAGAAGTCATCTGGGTACCGTTCCCCAGGCCTGCCCTCCCCACACCACTGCCCATCCATCCAGAGTGCTGCACGGTCTCCTCTCTGCCCACTCGATGCCCATGGAAAGTGTTGGCCTTCTCTGGGAAGACCTTTCCTTGGAGACAGGGATGGACACTGGTCGCCCACCCTCTGTGGAACCTTATCTGATAACCCGATTCTTCTTGTACAGAAAGAAGGGAGCTGAGGATTAGTCATACATTCATTCAAACATTACCAAGTGCTGAGAAGCAAGACCTTCCCTGTCCCCCAGGACAAACCCCTGGGAAGACACCAGGGATGTGGGACTCTGATGGCAATAAAGTAAAGGTCTGTGGGAGCCCCTTACTCTGTGTTGGGGGAGTCAGGGAAGGCTTCTTGAAGGAGTTTGGGTAGGGAGGACAGAAGTGCGAGAGTGTGCAGGCTCTTGTGGAAGAGATTGGAGAAGTGCACAGTGTTCTGGTTTAGTGTGGCTGCGTGGGGAGTCTAAGGGGGATGTGAAAGAGGAAGCATCATTCTTTCCATGGATCACTAAATAATGGCTGTGTCAGGCATCTGACTTGGGAGGACAGGGGGGCCACAGGTTGGGGCTTTTTCTCCAGGAGCTTTTACAGCTCCAGCTGGAGAGTGACACAACCAGATTTGCATTTTGGAAAGATCACTCTGGTTGCCCTATGGGAAATGGACTGGAAGGGCAGGAGTGGAAGCCAGGCCAGTGAGGAGGCTGGCACCAGTCCAGGCTAGAGCTGCTGGTGGCTGGATGGGGGGTGGGGTGCAGAGGGCAAGATGGATGGGTTTCAGAGAGAGTTGGATGTATACCAGTCAGGATTGGCCAGCGTGTTTGATGCAGCTGGTGAGGGCCTGAGGGAGTCAAGGGTGATTACAGGTCTCCCTTTGGGCAGCTGGGGCAGGTGGAGCC
This sequence comes from Murina feae, assembly GCA_004026665.1. Taxonomy (NCBI): domain Eukaryota; kingdom Metazoa; phylum Chordata; class Mammalia; order Chiroptera; family Vespertilionidae; genus Murina; species Murina feae. The sequence goes on along the minus strand of PVJC01002100.1, from coordinate 79,305 downwards.
CTTTTCTGAACTAGGGAACAAAGCAGGAACAGTGACAATACCCAACCCCTGCTCCCCACCCCTCCCAGCTGACTGCTCACAGGTCTCCTGGCGCCCCCTGCCTCACTGCACCCTGACTTCACCCTGACCGATTCTTCACCCTTCAATTCTCCTGTCCACTGCTGGGCAGCTGGTAACCTGGTCAATGGTAACTCGATGTTTGCCTCTCCCTTCCCCAGACCTGAAGCCCTGGGTATTTAACTTCACTTACCCTGGAGCCCGAGACTTCTCCCAGCTCGCTCTGGATCCCTCCAGAAACCAGCTCATCGTGGGAGCCAGGTAAAATGGTGCAGGAGGGCTGGGGTCAAGAGTGCAGGTGCTTAGAATTGGGTGTGGGGAATGTTGTTTGTGGTGAGCCTACTTGTGAGCATTCTCGTGTCCTGGGCCCTGTTCCTCTCAGCCAGGCCTTCTCTGTGCCGGAATGTCTGTCTCCCACAGAAGGAAGCATTTATGGTTGGGGATGGAGAAGTGACCTCCAGATCTCAGCAAGCCATGTACCTCAGTGGCTGGCAGTTACTGAGAGCGGCCTCCTCCTGCCCCCTGTCCCTGCCATGCGGCCAGACCCAGCCTTGCTGGCATCCTCCCTGGAAGCTCCGTGCACAGAGGTGCCCAGGAGCCCCCTGCTGGCCAGCTGGCCACCTGCACCTGGGACTCCTGGACACTGGCCTTGGGCTTCTTTTAGACAGGACGTGGCTTCCCTGTTACCTGACCTCCTTTAGTCCCACTGGCCAGTATTCAAAGGATAACAGGCTCTGGGGAGAGCTTATGGGGACTTTAGGGGGTGGAGTAGGAGGAGATAATTCTCACAAAATTATAGGCCATGAATTCTGGTAGGGAAGGGAACTCAGAGATGGTTGATTCCAGTGGGTCTCAAAGAGTGGACCAGTTACACCAGCAGCATCTGGGAACTTGTTAGAAATGCAAATCCTTGGGCTCCAACCCGACCTGCTGAACCAGAAACTCAGGGTGGGCCGGGAGCCTGCATTTCAGCAGCCCCTCCAGGTGAGTCTGAAGCACACTCAGGCTTGAGAATTGCTGGTCTAATCCAACTGCCTTTGATGTAAACATGAAGAGGCAGAGAGAGGCCTGTTGAGGGCAAGATGACCTTCTCAAGGTAATATAGCCAGATGACAACCGTGATGAGGACAGAACTCAGGTCCCCTGAGCCGAGGGCTGGAGTTTGTTCTGCCAGCCCATGTAGTCCTCTTCTCCTGCAGTGGCGTGTTTCAGATGCTCTCCACCCCAGAGGTCCTGATTCTGCTGTTCTGGGGCTGCGGGAGAGTGGTCATCAGGTAGCTGACCACCCTTGATGCCTGGGCTTTCCTGAGTGTCCGCATCCCCTCACTGTCGTATGACAAGGGGCAGGTGAGGACAGAGCTCTGGATTAGGACCCGAGGCGTTGCATTCTTGTCCTGGGTGATCTTCATATATTTATTTATTTATTTGGTTAATCCTCACCCAAAGATATTTTTTTCCACTGATTTTTAGAGAGAGTGGAAGGGAGGAGAGACAGAGGGAGAGAAACATCAATGTGAGAAAGACATATTGATTGGTTGCCTCCCGCACACACCCCGACCAGCGCTGGGGATCAAGCCTGCAACTGAGGTACCTGCTCTTGACCAAAATCAAACCTATAACCCTATGGTCTGAGGGCTGACACTGACCACTGAGCAAAACTGGCTAGGGCTGATCTGCACCTTTGAGCCTCAGTTTCTTTATCTGTAAGTCTGGGTTACAGTCTCTACACTGCCACCCTCACAGGGCTATGGCGAAGCTGGGCTGAAAGCATTTCATTTTTTATTTATTTTCTAACTTTTTCTTTTATTCCTCACCTAGGGACATGCTTAGAGAGAGGAAGGGACAGAGAAAGAGAGAAACATTGATTATTTGCCTTCCAAAGATACCCTTACTGGGGATCAAACCCATGTGCCCTCACCAGGAATGGAACTAGTGACCTTCCAGTGCACAGAATGAAGCTCAACTAACTGAGCCACTCCAGCGGGGTTAATTTTTATTTATTTATTTATTGTATTTATTTTAGTTTTTTAAAAATATATTTCATTGATTTTTTTACAGAGAGGAAGGGAGAGGGATAGAGAGTTAGAAACATCGGTGAGAGAGAAATATCTATCAGCTGCCTCCCACACACCTCCTACTGGGGATGTGCCCTCAACCAAGGCACACGCCCTTGACCAGAATCGAACCGGGGACCCTTGAGTCCGCAGGCCGAGGCTCTATCCACGGAGCCAAACCAGTCAGGGCTAATTTTTATTTTTAAAAGAACCAGTCACCGTGCATTGGTGCTATGTGTTCTGGTATAACATTCAAAGGTACAAAGTAGTATACAGGGAAGAGGAGGGCCCCCCCTCCGCACTCCAGGCAGGACCCCTCCTTGGGGCAAGCCCTGCGGTGAGTGTGTGCGTCTGCCCAGAGGTGATCTGTACATGTGCAAGTCTACAAGGGTATGGATTTCATTTCCCAGCTAAGGGAATAATTGTTCCACTTTTTATTTTGAGATACTCATGGATTTACATGCAGTTGTAAGAACTAACACAGAGAGACCCAATCCATAAGTCTTCCACCCAGTTTCTCTAATGATAACGTCTTGCATGACCGCCATACAGCATTAGTCAGGAAGGCGACTGATAAGATCCTTCCACCCTATGCAGGGTCCGTCTGTTTTCCGAATATACTTTTAAAATCCTGATGTTTGGCTCTGGACTGTGTGCAAACATTCTAGAAGCTGCCACACATCCTGTGCCAGCCGTGTGCCAGGCACCATCTTAGGTACATGTATGTAGTGAAGCATCTAAAACACGTAGGCAGTCATGCATGTGAAAATGCATCTGAGCTTCACAAGAACCTCAGGGATGGTGTCCTATGAGTAGCCCCATTGTATGGACCCAGAAACTGAGGCTCAGAAGGAGAGGTGGCCTGCCTGTGGTCACGCTACTCTTCCTGACCCAATCTGGGGCTTCCCCCACACGGTGGACACATACCTTTTCTTGTCCTTGTTTCCCCCAATCCTGACTATGCCCCAAGGATTGGGGTTGGGGAGGGCCAGCCCTGGACTTGCCCCTTACACCTCTTGAAGCAAATGAAGTGGGTCCTTGGCTTCTTTCTCCTCCCTTTCTTTCAGACACCTTCCTTCCTCCTCTTCTGCCTATCACATTTCCCCCTCCTTTCTGAGCCCCTGGGTCTCTGGAATTCCGGCTAGGGGATATTTTTTTGCTCCTTTGCACCCCGCCTTGTTTCCTGAAAGATTTAGGGCGGGTCAGGCTACAGAGCTTCTTTCTGTTCTCATCTCCCAGAAGAGCAGACCTCGAGGACGTTGTGATGAATGATTTTTGATGGGATAAAAATGAAAACATAAAAAAGTGATGCATTGTTTCCCCTCATTCTTCAAAGCTGTGGCTGGATGCCTGTGTTACCTAGCCGACAGCCGCGGCAGAGCCCTAAGCCGCAGCCCATCTGTCCCCAGGCCAGGAGGGAGAGGGCGGGGCAGCTCTTCAGGGCAGGCAGCTGGGGAGGAGCAGCAGGAGCCTGGAGCCAAGGTCACGGGTGAGGCCCGCCAGGACAGCAGAGCAGCTGAGTGGGGCCCGGGCCAGCAGCCAGAGCTGGGGAAGAAGAGTCCCCAGCCCGAGCGGTCTCCTGCAGGCCCTGGGTTCACTTGGCAGGGCCGCTCTGCATTCTGGCCCACTCCCCAACCTTTCCCCTCGTTTCTCTTCCCAGCACAGCTGAGGGAGGCCAGAACTTTCCAAAGCAATTACTTCTAAAAACTCTGGGAATGAAAAGAGGAATGACCAAAGGAAGATGTAAGAAGGAGAGAAAACTCTTAGGGAAAACCACTATTTTACATCTGCTTGACATTAGTAAAGCATCTTAACACGCATCTTACCGTTCATTGCCCTGTCTCCACCACCCTGTGAAAGAGGAAAGACAGCCACATGCCTTTTGGATGCAGACGCTGAGGTGCTCAGAAGGCCCCTCACAAGCAGCTGGGCTGGACTCTCCCTGTTTCTGCGGCAGCGTCTACGCTGTGAACACGCACTCACGTGGCCCTCGGACCGACGGTTCTGCCACCCTCGGGGCCATGCCAGGGGGCCTTGTGGCTCCAGAGCGATTTCAGTGCCTGACACTGTGTGCTCAGTAGGTAACATCATCATTAAGACTCTTTTAAAAACATACATTTTTTTTTATTGATTTCAGAGAGGAAGGGAGAGGGAGCGATAGAAACGTCAATGATGAGAGAGAATTCTTGATCGGCTGCCTCCTGCACGCCCCACACTGGGAATCGAGCCCGCAACCCGGGCATGTGTCCTCATGGGGAACTGAACCGTGACCACCTGGTTCATAGGTGGACGCTCAACCACTGAGCCACGCCGGCTGGGCAAGACTCTTTTTTTTAGAGCAGTTTTAAGTTCACAGCAAAATTGATGGGAAGGTACAGAGAATTTCTATATACCCTCAGCCCTACACGTGCAGCCTCCCCGTCGGAGCAGAAAGTTTGTTATAATTGATGAACCTACATGGACACATCATTATCTCCCGATGTCCACAGATTGTCTTATGGTGCACTGTTGGTGGCATGCATCCTCTGGGTTTGGACAAATTTATAATGATATGTTCCCATTATTATGGCATCTTTCAGAGTATTTTCACTGCCCTGAACATTCTCGGTGCCCTGCCTGTTCATCCACCCCCTCCCACCACCACCTCCTGGCAGCCACGGATCCCCTTTGCTGTCCCCTAGGTGTGCCTTTTCCAGAATGTCATATAATTGGAATCAGACAGTAGGTAGCCTTTTCACATGGGCTTCTTTCATTTAGTAATATGCACGTAAGGTCCCTCTGAGACTTTTTATGGCTTTATACCTCATTGCTTTCTGGCGCTCAGTAATATTCCATTTTCTGGGTGGACCACAGGTTACTTATCTGTTCACCTGCTAAAGGACATCTTGGCTGCTTCCAGGTTGGGCAATTATGAATGAAGCTGCTATAAACACTCCACTTGCAGGGTTTTGTGTGGACACATTTCCTTACTTAAGGTTTCTGAGCAGCAGGCTGAGCTGATGACAGCGGTGTTTGAGGACTCTGAGTCTGGCAGTCCGGTGCCGCCTAGACCATGGGAAAGAGCATCGTAAAGAGGCAGAGGGGGCGATTAGGCATGAGGAGACAGGTGGTCCAGGGAGGTGGCTGTGGGAAAGGCAGTCCCAGAGTCACTGGGCCTGTTTGAGGAGGGGAGTGGGTCCAGGAGGGAGGTGAGGGGAGAAGGCAGTGGCCTGTTTGGGTCCCTGCAAGAGCTGCAGGATCTTTAAGTTGAACAGAAACAGGCACCAGGGGTGGGAAAGTGGTGGGGGCTCTTCCCTGGACCTGCCAGGATGGCCAGACGCGTGGAGTAGACAAGTCTGGGTTTTAACTGGTCCTTGGGCCATTTACCTGCCCTGTTTCCTCGTCTGTGAAATGGCTTTTATTTTTCTCCGTGCTCCTGGGGCTGCTGTGAGGATTCTAGGAGCTAAGGGAGGTGAAGCTCTCCTTGGGGGTCCGCTTACTGAAGACCCTCTGCACTCGGCACCTGTCCTGGCACCCGGCGTGTGAGGCAGGAGCAGCTGCCTCCCGGGACCAGCCTGCGGGCCCAGCTTGACTGATGATTTCCGTCTCTGTTTTCACAGGAACTACCTCTTCAGGCTCAGCCTTGCCAATGTCTCCCTCCTTCAGGTACATTTGCTTCCCTTCCCTTCCCTGGAATGTCCCTGGGATTTGGGGGCCCAGCAGGGGCAGCGCAAAAAGCAAGAGTCACAATTCAACCCCTAGCGTGGGAAACGGGAGCCGTGGGCTCTTCTCACTGGCCATGGGCTCCCCCTGGCTGTCAAGGTGATTGCTGGGAAGACCATTGGAGGCGGGGGTGAGGCCACCGAACAGGGAGGCGAACACAGGGCTCCTTCCTGCGAGGAGGGGAGGAAAGGAGCCGCAGAGCTCGGTGACCCTGGCCCTGCTTGCCTGGGACTGAAGAGCCTCAAGGTGCTGAGCCTGCGGTGCTAACACCAGGACAGGACTGGGAAAACGGGACAGGCCGGTCATTCTAAGTCCAGCGCCTAATCCGCAGGAAGGCCTCTGAGTTTGGGCCTCAAGGGCCAGGATGCTCCTGGTTCCTTTCTTAGCCTGGCCTGAGTAATCCTTTCTCACCCAGCAGCTCTACCGGACTGTGATTTGTTCATTATTTACTGCCAAGGACTCCCCAGGCCTCATTCCCTAAGTGCCCTGGGTGAGAAGGCATGTTAATGGGCCGGTTTGATCCAGAACGTTTATCCCAGATTGAGAAACAGATGCCACACCATCTCCGCAGGGGCTGAACATTCCAGAGAAAGGACGGCCGTCTCGCCCCTGTCCTCTTGTTCAGGAGGCTTGCTGGTCGAGATCTCGGGGAGCAAGTATCCACGCAGCACTTGCTGTGTGTCCGAGCTGAGCTGGGGTAGAGGGGCAGTAAGACAAGCAGAGTCTCCGACCCTCCGGTCTCACACTACAGCCCAAAGAAGTTGATGCGTGAGGCGTAGGACTAGAGAATGGTACTAGGCATTAGTCAGGCGCTGGGCTATTCGGTATACAGTCTCACTGCAGAGGCCAGTTGGGAAAGGGGAGATCTCCTTGGTGAGCTGGTGTGACATTCTGGTCTGGTTTTTTCTTGCTGGTTTTTCCTTGCGTCACCTGGGTCTACACCCCACAGGCCATTGCCACTGGTTTCCAGAGGGCAGGTTGAAGGGAAGAGAAGAGATCTATCCTTTAGCCCGTACCCTTATCGGCCAACTCACCTATGCATCCATCTAACCAGCCGCAGTAACCGTTGTTGAATACCTGTTAAAGCCCATCTCCAGTCCTAGGCGTGATCCCAGGCATTTAAGATCCAAAGGTGAATGAGGCTCCATCCCTTGCCTCAAGGAGCACGTATATAAGGGACCATAAATGATCCCCTGGATGGGACCCGTGTCGCATATTCCTGGAGCCTGGGCTGGAGCAAATCAGAGGACATCCCAGAGGCAGCATCCTGTGGCCGCCCGGCTCAGGCACAAGCAGCCAACCCAGGGCCTAGTTGTCTCTTGGCAGCCTCAGTCCTTGTGTCCAGGAGGCTAGCTGGTCCCCCAGCGATCAAGTATTCATTCAGCACTTGCTGTGCATCCGAACTGAGCTGAGGCAGAAGGGCAGTGAGACAAGCAGCGTCTCCTGCCCTCGGGTCTCACGGACAGCCAGGAGAAGATGATGAGTGACAGATGCCAAGCCCAGCAGGTCAGGGTCTGGGGGAGCCCGTGCAGAGGCGATTCACAGTGGGTAGGAGGAAGTGGATCCATAGGTTCCCATGGCCTGCAAATGAAGGTCTTCTGGGAGGAGTAAAGCAGCTAAAGGCGGGAAGAGAGACGGGTATGCAAAATGAATGGCAGTGCTGGGGGAAGACTGCAGGGAGGGGTTCGTGCTGGGTGTAGTGGTGGCCCCGCAGGGTCTGACAGACTTTGCAAGAGCTGCCCATGGGCTGGAGCTTGAAGGATGGACGTTGCCAGGCAGCTAAGGAGGAGACACAGATGTGAAACAGCGTGGAGCATGGAGGGGTCCAGTGTGGCAGGATCACAGGGTGTGAGTGGGATAAGGGTGGGAGATGATGGCCGGGAGAGACAGACGCCACGTCACAGAGGGTCTTCATTGCTGAGCGGAGAGGTCCATGTTTTATTTTGAAGTCACTGGGGGCTCCTCAAAGGCTTTAAAGCAGAGAAGTAGATTTGGTATTTTGACCACTTGGCCCAGTGCAGAGACAAATAAGTGGAGAAGCCAGTTAGGACTCAAGTGCAATCGTCCAGACTAGTGATGGGGAGAGCTGAACTAAGGCAGAGGAGCGGGGATGGAGAGTAGAGGGAGGAAGAGGTCTGCAGGTGGCAGAATCACACAGGGTCACAGCACCGGGGGCACCAGGCACACTGTCTTCTGCATGAAGGTGACCCCTGTTGTTGGGGAAGCTGGCAGCGCTGGAGAGCTTAGGAAGGCTCGGGCCACAGCGGTGCCATCCAGGATTCTGGCTTGCGCAGCTGAGTAGCGTAGATCAGGACGGGCATGGAGCTCGCCTGACTCCAGGCAGTGGTTCTCCCACCCTGTCCACTGGAATCACCAGAGGAGCCTTACAAAACAGCGATGCCTGGGCCCACCCTCAGAAACTCATTTACTTGGTCTGGGATCCAGCCGGGCACTGGGATTTGGAAAAGCTCAATCAATGTGCAGTCCAATTTAGTAGCCGCTGCTCCAGGATGTCCAGGAGGTTTTTTCTGTAGGGGCTGCCCAGCTGGTTTGGCTTCCCCAGGTATCCTTGAAGCTGGCGCCCATTTCTGGGTCTGTACCTCATCAGATGCTAACTCACCAGGTGGATGACCAGGTTGCAGTTTGGTTCATCCAACTCCATGGTGATCTCAGCCACAGGAAGATATGTCAGCCGAGCCCATAACTTGTGCTGAGGGCAGGCTCGGGTTCGGGGGGCTCCCTGAAGGACTCTGCAAACCAGCCCCCAGTACACCAGGAATTAGCTTTACCATCTTTTTATGTTGTATCTTTGGAGCCTGATCTCTGGAATTCAGACTAAATTCTTCCTAATGAAACTAAAAAGAAAAAAAAAATTACATTGCATGTCCATGTCCCCACTATAGGGGGCACCATCTGGTCACAAGGCAGAGAGAATGAGAGAAGTTGGAGTGGGCTGTCCAGCATTCCCTCAAATAGGCTGGCCGCAGACCTAGCTGCTGGCCACCAGGGCTGGTGAGAAAGTCCCGACTCCAGCAGCCAGCTCCCTGCCTCAGCCTGAGGAGGCTTCAGGTCCCTGCTGGTAAATGTTCAGTCCCTCAATCTGCCACAACAGGTGGCTCACAGCAAACAAGTGTTAAAAATGAGCTACACTGCTTACCCCAGCCCAGCTTCCTTGACTCTCCAACTGCCTGGGGTCCGAATGGCTGTAAGGTAACTCTCCCTTACAACCCACGGCTCCTCCCATATGGCGCCAGGGCACGCGTTAACCAAACTTTAAAACTCAGTGCTCTATCTGTAGTTTAAGTGATTCGTATCCCTTAAATCTAAGTGCAAACAGTTCATGCAAACCAGTGTCCATTAAAAGGACGTTTGAGTGCCTACCCCTTATTAAACAGTTTATGTAAACTACTGCTCCTTAAGGCAAGTCGAAATACCCCAGTCTCCTCCAGTCTCAAGCACTGAATAGTGGGTGGGAGGGGCAGAGCGTGTGTGTGTGTCGGGGGGAGGGGTGGCTTTGTGATGAGCTAAGTTGCGTTTGGCAATTAGGTGCTGAGTGATGAGACCAGAGCATGGCCTGGCCTGGAGGTCTAGTCGCAATGGCTTTCCGACCTCAGGCTGCCAGGTGTCCTGCAAGTGCAGAAATGAGGACTGAAATGCACAGATGCATCGGAACGCATCCGGGGCTGGGTCCAGTCCGGGCCTGATTCTGACTCTCGCCTAGTTACCTCCACATTCTCCAAGCTAGTCTGGCAGCTCTAGAGTTGTTTGGAATCTAAACTCTGCTGAGCACTAAGAAGATGCCTTAATGTTCAGCCATTGTCTCCTGTGCCCAGGGTAGTTGCTGAGTCTGCCAGGAGATTACCCAGTTCCTGGCTGTCTCACCTGCTCTCGCCCGTGGCTGAAAACCATGCAGTTATTCTGCTACTGGAGTTTCCAGGACAGTCCCAGTTTAAAGCACTATGCGTGGCAGATTGATCATACATGTCTATCTGGACTCCTTCATAAAACTCCACGAAAGGACAGTGACAGATTTTAAAGGCACAGATGCACAATGACAGGACAAAAGAGACGACGTCGGTGGACAAGAGATTAACTGCATCCTGGGGAGATGGAGAGTGGATGGAGCAATCGCAACTGATTTAACAGAAGAGTTTACAGAGGGGAAATGGCAGACTCCCAGAAGGCTCAGAAACTGGGTGTCACATATCGTGGACTGTGAGGATGAGGTGCAAGCCTAAGAGGGGGGGAATGGTTGAAATTCCCTAAATTGAGAGGTTGGAACCTACATCTCCTGTCCCATCCCACACAGCCATCCCTTCCTCCATTTTACCCCTCCCCAACAAAGAAAGACTAAGACCCTTCCTCTAAAGACCCAGCTGTGGGGATTCAAATCTGGAGACTCCAGGGAAGGGGAGGACACTGATCAGGCTTGAGGCTCTAACAGTGTTTCTCTTCTTCCTCTCTTTGTGCAATTTATTTATTGAAGAAACCTGGTCATGTGTCCTATAGAGTTTCCCACAGTCTGGATTTTGCTGATTGCAATCCAAGCATAACTTAACATGTTCCCCTACCCTCTGTATCATCTGTAAATTGATCGTTAGAGCTAAAGACTTTATTCCATTTCGATTCCTGCAAGATTACTTTGTAAGTGTTATTGAATACTTTTTAAAGATTAGTATCTGATTTTCTCTGTTGCTTTTTAAAATATGTATATTTTTATTGTTTCGAGAGGAAAAGAGAGAGGGAGAGAGAGATAGAAACATCAATGATGAGAGGGAATCATTGATTGGCTGCCTCCTGCACACCACCTACTGGGGACTGAGCCCGCAACCCAGGCATATGCCCTTGACTGGAATCGAACCTGGGACCCTCGAGTCCACAGGCCAGCGCTCTATCCACTGAGCCGAACCAGTCAGGGCTGCATTTTTTTTTTAATGTTAGCAACTACTGATGATTGTTTCCTGGATCCATTAATTGCTTGGGCTTTATAATGTATTAGCTGGACTACTTCTGCAAAGAGACCCTTCTCTTCATCTACTATTTGGTTACCCAACGATAGTCATATAGGAAAGGCAGAATAAATGTTTGATACTCTGTCTTTATTTACCAGTTGAAAGTATCTGTCAATGGTGATCAATTAATTGTATTCTTTTGTTATTATTATTACAGATTCATGGCTTTAAACATTGATATCTATGCATTGCATGACTATCCCATCTTTTGCCACTAGGGGGCTGCTTCAAGTTGGCTCCTTGGTTCTTTGACATGATGATGGCAATCATCTGTGATTGCATCCTTGCTATTTTTTAAAAAAATTTTTTTTATTGATTTTTTTACAGAGAAGAAGGGAGAGGGATAGAGAGTTAGAAACATCGATGACAGAGAAACATCAAGCAGCTGCCTCCTGCACACCTCCTACTGGGGATGTGCCTGCAACCAAGGTACACGCCCTTGACCGAAATCGAACCTGGGACCTTTCAGTCCACATGCCGATGCTTTATTCACCGAGCCAAACTGGTTAGGGCTGCATCCTTGCTATTGATAAAGGAAATGTTTCAGGCTCACCTTGCACAGTCCCTAACCCCAGACTAGGAAAAAGCCATTGCTCTAAGAAGTCTTTGTTCCTTTCCGTGGGAAACGGTTAGAGATTTATTTTCTAATATAAACAAATAGCCAAAAATCCCCAGACATTTGAGGAAAGCCTCAACTGAAAGAGAAAGATCAAAACAAACAGCCAAACAGAGTGAAGGAAGCTGTAAGAAACAGGGTCAATGCAAGAACTAAAAGAAGACATTAAAAAGTTAATTAGAAAAAATAAGTAGACTTTTCTGAGATATAAAAATATATTTTGTTACATAAAACAATAAGTTAAAAATATGATTGTGGAAAAAAATTTGAATTTAGAAGATAACATTGAAGAAAAATTTCCCAGAAATTAGAACAACAACAATAAAACAAGAAATGAAAAACTGGAGAGAAATAATAGAAAACTACATGATAAATATACAAAGACGAACAATGGATTGGATTAATAAGAAAAGGAGAACAGAGAAAAAGGTGAAGGAATTAAGGACAAAATAGCATAAGAAAATTTGCCAACATAGAGGATGAGCCATTACACTGAAAGAGTTGACTGAGTTCCCCAAAAAGACCTGCACTAAGACACATCCGTGTGAAACTCAGGATTCGGTTATCAAAGAGAAGACCCTGAACGCTCCCAGAGCATAAAGAAAATGCCCACTCCCAAAGACAAGGAATGAGACTCGCATCTGACTTTTGAAGAGAATCCTGGATTCTAGAAGACAGTGGAGGAATAAATGCCTTTGAAATTCTGAGTGAAAAATTATTTGCAACCTAAAAATCTATATCAAAACTGTCAATCAAGTATGAAGATAGGTTGAATCAGACATGCAAGAGTTTTTAGAAACTCATCTACTGTATTCCTTGCCTTAGGAAGATACTGGAGATGTGCTCCACCAAAATAAGCACGTAAATCAAGAAAAGAGGGAAACACAGGATTCTGAGAACAGGAGAGGAGAGAAGGTAAGTCCCAGGTTAACAGGCATGCAGGAGGCTTCCGTCCACACTCAGGCAGGAGGAAAAGGATGGGGACTCATAGATTATCTGAACCATTTGTGCGTGCAGTTAGCAAACAACATCGAGAGGGGTTTGTAACATCTGTTGAGCATCTGGGGAAAATTAGTAATTTACAAAACAAGCAAATGAAGATAATTGTTCCATTCAGGAAAAACAAAAAGTTGGTCAAGAAAGGAAGCCTCATTAGAACAGGCAAATTTCCTTGATTCTCAGATGCACGTTTTCACATTTCTAAGGAGTCTGAAATCAGGCCACGTCTTTCCGTCGAAAGCATCCTACAGTCACTGTGGCCAGACTGCAGTGCTAATGGAGTTGTCATTGCCTGCGCTTGAACTTGGTCATCATCCCCACGTACCGATTCTACAACACCAACCAATTGACATATTCGTCCACAAACCATTCTCAGATGATATGAGGAGGGAATAGGAGTCCTGGTTTGTCAGAAGACCTTCTGTGAGCGCCTTCTGGTAAGATCAAGAAAGTGCCAGCATCCAGTCTTGCAGGATGGGGTCAATAGCTCAGAAGAAAAGTCTGGAGAACAGAATGGAATGTTCTTTAAGAATTGCTGTATCACTGATACCCTGGGTAGTTCAAAGAATATGCCAAGACAAGCAAACAACAGCAACAAAAAGTGAGTGCTGACAACAGAATAGAAAAGTGATTCAGACACAAACTGTGAATTCAGAGAAGCTTTAAGGATACTCAATTCTGCTTATATTTTTCTTTTTTGTATGCACAATGCCAATATATGATTTTAAAAATGTCTAAGTAAAAGCACTGTCAATAAATTTACATTAAAAAATTTAAGTAATAAAGGTTTGGCAGCATATATTCTTTCTTAGTGGTTCCTATTACGATCAAGGATGCAATCTGGGGTATTAAGTTGGTAGTAATGAACCAATTTTTACATATTTACAATACTAATTAAATATCGATGTTGATTTTTAAACAAATTACTATCACATCAAAAGATTAAATAATTGATATTGCAGAATTGTAATGGGAAGATGGGGAGGGCGAAATGAATGTGTGCTTTGAGGTAGGAGAGATGGGGATGAGTAAGCGGGGGAAATCTTCACCTCCAGAGCAGAAGTCAGAAGACGAAGGCTAAGGTTGACACATATTTTTTAGAAACTGAATTAAATACACAGAAATAGTAGGAAGCAATTGACCTTGAGAAATGGGGATGGGGTGTGAGAGGAGTGGGCTACTTGCGCATATTTAAATAAAATTTTCATACTATTTAACTTTTTCAACTCTGTGCATCATTACTTTGATAAAAATAATTTTTAAATAAAACAAATGACTCAAGCCCATTCTATGCTGTTATCATTATAAATATACATATTCTTTGCAAGCCATCTGCTCTCGCTTTTGGTTTGAGAAATCTATGCGCTGTGAGAGGCTGCAGGATGCAGCAGAGAGAGCTGAGCGCTGGTCCCGTCTGAGTTGGCGTCTTGGGTTTGTTGCCTGCTAGCTTTGTGACCTTGGGCCTGTTGCTCCGCTTCTCTGAGTTCACTTTCCTCACCTGTAAAATGAGCAGAAGGCTGTGTGTTTCACTGGCTGTGCTGAGGATCAAAGAGAGAAGGTGTGGCAAGTCCCTGGCACAGTGTTTGTCCTGGGGTTTTGCTTGAACACACCTGCCTCCACCCAATGAGATGCCCGCCGCCTTGGGAACAAGCCTGAGCCCTTCAAAGTGCCCCTGTGCGGAGGGATCCCACGGCCCCAGCGAGGCCCTTTGCCCACACAGTCCCCCGCAGCCATCCACGTTCGGAGCTTTAGGCCGGGACATGTGCAATGTTTGTGAGTCACTGCACGTTTCTGCCCACAAAGCCCTGAGGTTTCCTGTCTGTGTCCCTCTTTTCTTTTCACACCGGGCTCAGCCTGGGAGCCGCTGGGGCCCTGAGGATGACAGTGGCTCCCTGGTTTCTGTCCAAAGGAACCCCAAAGCAATGTGCTAGATGCCAGGAGCCATTTGTCCTCCTCTGAGCCCCTGGCCTGGCCTGGCAGGAGGAGCCTAGCCCGCTCCTGGGTCTGATGGAGGCATGACCACACTTGTCTCCGCTCCTGAATCCAGGAAGTCAGCCCTCCCTCCGCCCCACAAAGCAACCACCTCGGGCCTGTGGGAGGTTGCAATCTGGAAAGCAGGGAGCAGCCCTGCCCCCCGGCTCCAGGCACCTTCTTGCCTCTCGCCCCTGGGCCCCTAGACCCTGGCAGGCAGCGACTGCACAGCTAGAAGGAGCTTTGTTAGAAATAAGAAGAGACGTTCTTTTATTTTCCCCATTTGGGTGGGAGAGCTGCTTGCTCAGGGCCCCCGCTCCCTGGACAGGTAGGCAGTTCACATACCCGTGACCCAGGAATCTCTAAAGAGCCACCCACCAGGGCTGTTGACATTGCCTGGACCTGAGAGGCATCACTTCTTCCAGATGTTCTTTAGGAAGCTGAATAGAGACACAATCGTTGAAGCGGGGAGGGGAACAGCCCTCTCCCAGGCCGTGGGCACTTGGGAACATGACAGTGTCCTCTGGGTCCCTGAGTGAAAGCTGTGTCCCCAGGCACGTTGCCTCATGATAGAGCCTGCTGAATGCTAAAGGGAACCAGAAGGGATGCAGACAGCTCAGGGCGCGGGGCAGGGAGAGCAGTTGGGAGAGTGGAAGTCCTGGGTTCTGGAGATGGCGGGATAAAGACACAAACACACACACACACACACACACACAGAGCCCTTGAATCTGGAATGTGGGTGCCAATCCCAGCTCTACCATGTAGCAGCAGCAAGTCACACAGTACCTGAGTTTCTTCATCTAAAAACAACAAAAAAGCACTTTGCAGGGTCGTAGTGGGGAAATTAAACAGATCCCTGGTCTCTGAGGTTTGCAGGATCTAGCCTTCCTTGCCTCCCACTCACTCGAGGGCCATCTGGTGCGTGAGGAAAGCACGTCTCCCATTGCCCACTTGGGCCTGGGGTGGTCCTGAAGGTGGACCACTTCCAGCTCCTGCTGCCCCGGGAAGCAAGGCTTCGAGAGGTCCTTGGATGGAGCTGCAGGGGATGCAGCTGAGGAAGCTGGTCCTGCCTCTCGAGACCCTAGCAGGTGTGGAGGATGTTGGGCTTAGGGGATGTTCACTCCTTAAAGGTCTCTGGGTAAGGAGGTCTGCAGCCCTCTGGGTCCACGTGGATCTAGAGAGAGGAGCCCTTACCCTGCAGGCAGTCCTTGACCCTTTCCCAGCTTCTTGTCCACCCAGACCGTGACAGCTGTATGATGTGTGTCCTATCCCCCCGCCCACCCCAGGCCACAGAGTGGGCCTCCAATGAGGACACGCGCCGCTCCTGCCAAAGCAAAGGGAAGACAGAGGTATGTGGCCTTGATGGCTGGGGTCCTGGCTGGGCCAGTAGGAGGCTGTGGTTTGGGGATGGACGGGATGCTGTGAGCACAAGGCTACCTTGCACAGGCCCAGACTGGGTGTGCTGGGGGCTCCTGTGCGGGTAAGGTCAGTCCTGAGCATGTGAGTGGGCAGCGATGCAATGAGATGGCTGGGGAGGGAGGTAGGGGGGCAGAGGACGCCCACGCTGCAACCTGAACTTCAGATCAGGGTGAGCTGGGACTCAGGGCAGCGCTTTTACATATCTGCAGTGCAGTGGTGAGAAGGGAAGACACCCAGAGCCTGGAGAGCTGTCCCTTTACAACCTCCCCTTCTTGCTTCAGGAGGAGTGTCAGAACTACGTACGTGTCCTGATTGTCACTGGCCGGAAGGTGTTCCTGTGTGGGACCAACGCCTTCTCCCCCGTGTGCTCCAGCAGGCAGGTGGGGACCGCTCGGGGTGGGGAGGGCAGTCAGAAAGGGACACGGCAGGTTCTCCCACCCAGGCACATAGCCTTGGAGTGGAGGTGCCAAATTTAGCAAACAACAAACACCCAAACAAGAAAGGATGCCCAGTTAGATTTAATTTCTGATCAACAACAAATTGTATTTTAGCCTAAGTATGTCCCAGGAAAGATTTGGCCCATACTGCCCAGATGGCACGGCTCAGTGGTTGAGTGTCAACCTATGAACCAGGAGGTCACGATTCAATTCCTGGTCAGGGCACATGCCCAAATTGTGGACTTGATCCCCAGTGGGGGGCGTGCAGGAGGCAATCAGTCAATGATTCTCTCTCATCATTGATGTTTCTACCTCTCTCTCCCTCTCCCTTCCTCTTTGAAATAAAAGATAAAAATTTAAAAAAAGATTTGGGACATACTTACACTAAAAAGTTATTTGTTGCTCATCGAAATTCACATTTAACTAGGCCTGCTGTGTTTTCTCGGTGTATCTGACTGTGCAGGGCCCAGAGGCAGGCGGAGCTCCTGACACAACTTCCTCTCTGTGAGGGCTGCCTCTGCGGAGGGACTGTGGGGTGGGCATTGAGGGGGAGGCTGGGAGGGAGAGGCTCACAGAGACCAGGGGCCCAGGAGGAAATAAACTCTGAGGTGAGGAAACAGGCAGCCCTTGGATCTCAGGGGAAAGTGCCCCCATCTCCCCACCATCCCAGGTGGGGAACCTCAGCCGGACGATGGAGAAGATCAATGGCGTGGCCCGCTGCCCCTACGACCCTCGTCACAACTCCACAGCTGTCATCTCCTCCCAGGGGGAGCTCTACGCAGCCACAGTCATCGACTTCTCAGGTCGGGACCCTGCCATCTACCGGAGCCTGGGCAGTGGGCCGCCCCTTCGCACTGCCCAGTATAACTCCAAGTGGCTCAACGGTAAGGAGACACAACCCTAATGGTGGGGTTCCCCCAGTTCTGAACCACCAGCCCACCCTGACCCCATCAGTCCTCCTTCCTGCCCAAACTCTGAAAGGACTCACACTGGCTTTATCAAGGGGCCCAGAGTAGGGTGCGAGCTTGCCCAAGGAGATGGACTCGAAATCGCAGATGCCTTGAGCACCCAGGGCAGATGGGGGGCAGGCTGTGAGGGGAAAGGAAGCGTTAGGAATTGATTTGGAGGCTGGATTATGGGAAAAAGTGACTGGAGGTGAGGGGGGTGGCATGAGTTTCCTGCCCCTTGGAGTTGAATCCCTGCTTCTCCACTAACTAGCTTTGTGGCCTTGAGTGAGTGTTTGTTGACCTGTCTGTGCCACAGTGTTCTCATCGATGACCTGGGGCTGATCATGGTGCTACCCTCCTAGGCAGTTAAGAGGGTTAAATGGCTGATGCCTATAAAGTCCTTATAATAGTGCCTGGTACACAGTGAGTGTCCAGCAATGCATGTCAGCTACTATTCTAACTGCCCTTGGCATTGGAGGTGGGAACAGGGCCAGTTAGAGCCTGCAGGTCGCCAGGCTGGCGCAGGGATATCAGGATGCCCACCTGGGAAAACGGAAGTAGACCACTACTCCCGACTCTGCCCCCTTCCTCCCTGCTGGCCTGACCCACCCTTCTTCCTCTTCTGCGCCCAGAGCCTAACTTTGTGGCAGCTTATGATATTGGGCTGTTCGCGTACTTCTTCCTGCGCGAGAACGCGGTGGAGCATGACTGCGGGCGCACCGTGTACTCGCGGGTGGCCCGCGTGTGCAAGAACGACGTGGGGGGCCGCTTCCTGCTGGAGGACACGTGGACCACGTTCATGAAGGCCCGGCTCAACTGCTCCCGCCCGGGCGAGGTCCCCTTCTACTACAACGAGCTGCAGAGTGCCTTCCACCTGCCCGAGCAGGACCTCATCTACGGGGTCTTCACCACCAACGTGTGAGTCCCTGCCCTCTGCCACCCCTTCCCTGAGATGCCTGGACAGGCGCTGGTCTGGCCTCGCAGCCTGGTGGGCTCGGGGAAGTCCCTCTCTGAGTCTTGTTTCTCTTTCTGTGCAATGGGGATTGTTGTGACTTCTGCACCAGGTCAGCTGAGGATTTTGTGACTTTGCTGCCCTTGCCGTGGGCAGCGTGTATTCTGGGTTGCCATGAAGGCCAGGCTAGGCCAGATATGAAGACTGAAAGGAGCTGGGTTGTGGCTTCATGAAGAAGTTGTGGTGATAAGAGAGAAACGAAACAGCTGCCTTGAAGGCGGGGATGGCAGCTCAGGAGGGGTCCGGCAGCAGCCTATCCGGGAGACTGAGAGGGGTCTTACAATCCCTCCCAGCCTCAGGATTCCATGGCCCTGCTAACCCTACCCAGCAAAGCAAGAGCAGACCTTAAGGAGCTTACATTCTAGAGAGGGTGGTTATCAGTAATTGTGATATTAATATCTCACCAATTTAATCGTGGTAAATGCTACAAAGGGAAAAGGCAGTGAGTGCACAGGGAAACCTCTAAACATATAGAGGGGTGGTGATCAGGGAAGACTTCCTGTAGGAAGTGACACTCACAGGATAAATAAGAATTAACTAAGGGAGCCCTGACAGGTTTGGCTCAGTGGATGGAACGTCGGCCTGCAGACTGAAAGGTCCCAGGTTCGATTCCGGTCAAGGGCATGTACCTTGGTTCCGGGCTCATCCCCAGTAGGAGGTGTGCAGGAGGCAGCTGATCAATGTTTCTCTCTCATCGATGTTTCTAACTCTCTATCCCCTCTCCTTCTCCCTTCCTCTCTGTAAAAAACAAAACAAAACAAAACAAAACAAAAAACCTAAGGGAGAGGGAGCAGCCGCACATGCAGAGCTTTTGGGTAGGAAGAAATGTTTGAGGAACTGAGCCAGACCAGAGTGGTAACAGCCTGGAGGGAGAGGAGGAGACATACAGGAGGAGGCAGAAGGGCTGGGAGAGGGAGGATTATGTGCTGTAGGCCTTGTAGACTGTTTTACCAGTTTTGCTATTTATGCTAGGAGCAATAAATTATTGAAGGACTTGAAGCAGGCCAGAGACTAGCTGGATGTGCACTTTGAAACACACACTTGGCTGCTGAGTGGAGAATGGATTAGAGGAGACGAGGCAGTGGCAAGGAGGCCAGCCAGGAGGATAGTGCAGCATCCAGGAGAGGTGATGGCAGCGGAGACCAGGCAGAAATGGACACATTTGAGAGAGGGACTAAATGCAGAGAATGGGACTGAAGACACTTGGTGTAGTGATGTCATCTCTGAACTGTTCACATCAGACTTATAGAAACCTGAGACTCTGTGCCTAAAAGGGGTCTTAGAGGTCATTTGGCTCAGGGTGTTGCGGGCTGCAGTATACCAGTGTTTTGGTAACCTGCTTTTAAAATAAACAAATAAAACAGAATAGACTGGAATAAAAATATCAGAGTATAATGTATTTAATAAGGGTAAGTATTGTTTCATAAAACTCCTTTGCATGTGTGTTTGTGCATATGTGTGTGTTATACTGAGTTGTAATATAAAATACTAGAGGCCCGATGCACAAAATTCATGCAAGGGGCTCGGCCCGCGCAGCTCCAGCTGCCTCAGCCCTGCCCCACAGCCCCGCCCTCAGCCCACTAGTCGTTTCAGAAAGTCATTCCACCATCAGGTCTAATTAGCATATTAGCTCTTTATTATATAAGATATTACCCACAGTGGCCATGGATAAAATGTTTGAAAACTCTTAGTTTATTTGACCCTCCCATGGGAGAAGGGAAGGGGACGAGGAGGCAGCACAGAGGAACCCACCAGCGCTCTCGTCAGTGGCCTTTCTTTCCCAGAGCATGAGGACCACGTTTCCTGCTCTGTGGCCCGCCCCCTCCCCCCAGCACGCAGGAGGCACCAGGCTTGTTGTAGGTGTTCAGTCAGCCTTGGAGCGGTGCCTTGACTGCTGGCTGTGGGGTTTAAGGAGGGTGCTGGGGCCTATGTGGGGGCAGCATCCCACCACCTCTTGCCTTTCAGAAATAGCATCGCTGCTTCTGCTGTCTGCGCCTTCAACCTCAGTGCCATCTCCCAGGCTTTCAACGGCCCATTTCGCTACCAGGAGAACCCCAGGGCTGCCTGGCTCCCCATCGCCAACCCCATCCCCAATTTCCAGGTACAGCTTCCCCTCTCTGCCCCTCTCTGTACACATGGCCTTCCACCAGACTACCAGTCACAAGCCGACTCCCAAGCCTGTCCCTGCTCATCTACGCCCATCTGAGGGGCTCTACAGTGGTCCCCTACGAGGGTGGTAACCGCTAAGACTGTGGAACAAGAAAGGTAGAGCGGTTGCGTCACAGAGCAAGGGATCATGCTCCGAGCCATCCCTAAATGTGACCCCTCCTCCAGGAAGGTAGGGAGGTCAGACCAGGAGAGCACACATGATCTGTCTGGCAGAATTTGGGGATTTTGGCTGTCTGCATGGGTACTAATGCCTGGAGGGTCTCAATGTCAGGAGTGGTGAGGGTGTGTCATCACCTGATTGATTTCCTCAATCGTTTTTGCCCAGCAACGGACCTGAACTTTCCCTGTTTCTATGTGTTGTTTTTCTGTTCCTATGCTGAACTTTTTCTGTTTCTATGTGTTCATGCATCTTGTTTACTACAGGCCTTTCCTTGTTTTCCCATGCCTCCCGCCTTAAGTCCAGAAATATTTTATTATTTCTGCTTAATTGAGTCCTGTGGTTAGGCTGGCTCAGACTGCCATGCCTGCCCCTGCCTATGTTACACCTGCCTTTGTTTCCCACTGGACCCCTGCCCTATCTGCCTGCGTTTCAAATTAACCCTCTCAAAGGCACTGGGTGGTATGGGAAAGAGCCATGGGGCAACGGAAACTACGGATGGTGGACTTTCACATCCATCAACCTCCTGTCCAGGCCAGAAGCGAGCAGGGGGAGACTTCAGGCTTTATGGTCCAACAAGCTTGAC
This sequence comes from Murina feae, assembly GCA_004026665.1. NCBI lineage: Eukaryota > Metazoa > Chordata > Mammalia > Chiroptera > Vespertilionidae > Murina > Murina feae. The sequence goes on along the minus strand of PVJC01002100.1, from coordinate 58,167 downwards.
CCACACCTACCCCTCTCTCTGTGCGTGACCTTGGACAAGTCGCTCAACCTTCTTGCATCACTTTTTCTTTCTGTGGCATGCAGGGATAACTCCACTGACCTCACAGATATGTGTGAGGGTTGACAAGCACCTGCCTTGGTGCCTGGAATGTAGTAGCTGTTCAATAAATGGCGGTAGTCTGCCGGTTTCTGTTTGGAAGGGATTGAGCAGAGGAAAGGCAGGGTGGTGCCACATGAGGGAGGAGCGCCTAGAGCCACAGGTTAAGACCAGAGGATACTTGTCCACGCTCAAATAATCCAGTTTTTAGACAATACAGTCTCCCCCTCCGCTTCCGCAGTCCTGGCGAGCCCTTCCTGCCCCACCTTCCCAGCCTCAGTTTCCTTTAGTTCTCAAAGAGGCATCTCTTCCTGGAAGAGGGTGCAGGGGACTGGGTGGGGATGTCAGGGGAGGACTGAAGAACCAGATCGTGCCATTGACCGTCTGGGTTACACTAAGGAAGGAGGGAGACAGGGGTTGCGCAGCCCAGTGGCCGCTCCCCGTCACCCGCCTCCCCGCAGTGCGGCACCCTGTCCGAGGTGGGCCCCAATGAGAACCTGACGGAGCGCAGCCTGCAGGACGCACAGCGCCTGTTCCTGATGAGCGAGGCGGTGCAGCCGGTGACCCCCGAGCCCTGCGTCACCCAGGACAGTGTGCGCTTCTCACACCTCGTGGTGGACCTCGTGCAAGCCAAGGACACGCTCTACCACGTGCTCTACATCGGCACCGGTGAGCCGGCCCGCGGGGTCCGGGCGCGCAGTGGGAGGAGGTGGAGGGGCGAGGGCGAGGGCCGTGAGGTCCCCGGCCCTGTAAGGCCACCCTCACCTGACCCTTCCAGAGTCGGGCACCGTCCTGAAGGCCCTGTCCACCGCGAGCCGCAGCCTCCGGGGCTGCTACCTGGAGGAGCTGCACGTGCTGCCGCCCGGGCGCCGCGAGCCCCTGCGCAGCCTGCGCATCCTGCACAGCGCCCGCGCGCTCTTCGTGGGGCTGAGCGACGGGGTGCTGCGCGTCCCGCTGGAGCGGTGCGCCTCCTACCGCAGCCAAAGGTAAGGAGCCAGGGGCGGGCCTCCCGGGCTCGTCCCCGCCCCCGTCGCGCTTTCGGGGTCTGTTGGACCCGGATGTCATCCTGGCACAGTCTCCAGCTGTGTGCCTTTGAACCAGTCACTTAACCTCCCTGAATCTTGGTTTCCTCCTCGTAAGATCTCCGCAGGGTTCTGGCAGGGTTTCGCGAAGGTTAATTGGGATAACAAGCATAAACCACTGTCACTGCTGTCAGCCCCGTACAGTTAAAGCCCATTTAACTTCTTCTCGATCCCCTCGGTTCAGAGAGTGGCCTGTATCTTTGAAACCGCAGTCAGGGAGAGATGGGGGCAGATGGAAGACGGTGCTTTGAGTCCGCCCCCTGCCCCCATCTTTGCTCCTCTTCCTTCCTCAGAAGGGACACAGAAGCCTAGCTGGGGTGGGATGGGAGAGCCATGTGGAGCCTGTATACTCTTCCCAGCTGTGTCCCAGATCAGTTCCCCGTACCTTAACTTCAAGCGGTTTCACAGGTTTGGCAACAGAGACACTGGCATTTAAGGGGGAAACAGAAGCTTATTCCAAAGCCGAATGGAGATATAGCTCAGACTCCCACCAAGCGAGCCTCCCCCAAACTGCAGCTCTTCATGTCTGAGCTGATCAGGAACGGCCTTCAGCTGGCAGAGCCACAGCCACTCAGGCTCCTGTGATCTTTGCAACACAGAGACCTCCTGGCTGTGCCCGTCTGTCCTTGAGATTTGGGAGACAAATGGACCTCCTGCTGCCAAATGTGGTACTCCAGCCCCAGGAGGGGGTGCTGGGAGCTGGGCAGAGAACTGGAGAGCAGGGGAAGAGGTGGATAGTCCTGATGTGGCAGCCAGAGGAAGGGGGAGGGGAGCAGTGGGCAGGCACTCAAGCTGCCCTCAGCCCCAGCACATGGCTCCATCAACAAAACACCGGAACATTCATTTAGCCCTCCCACGCTCAGAGCCCTTTGCAGGGCTCAGTGTGAGAGGAGCGAGGTAAGAAGAACTAAGCCTGGAACGCTTTCATTTTCCTCGGAGTTCTGAATGTGTGGCTGTGGAGAGAAATCTTGGCTTGTATCTGATGTGTGGGGAGAGACGGGGGTGCGGTGGGAAGGACTTACATGCTGGAATCGGACACACCCGGGGTACCATCTCAGCTCCATTGTCTACTATCGATATGATCCTCAAGGTCTTTAACCTTTTGTGCTTCAGCTTTTTCCTTGGGAAAATAGGGTGACACAGCGGTGGAGCAAATACTGTTAAATTTGGGCTGAGTCATTGTAAGGATGGGAATAACACTCATGAAGCATCAATCCAGCGAGTCATAAGTGTTAGCTAGTGGAATGTTCTTATTCCTTTTTCTCTCTAGAAATATATTTAGGGGTCTCGGGTCTCTAGCCTCCTGGACTTTCTGGAGTCTACAGTCTCCAGCCTTGAATACAGACAGCACTGTTCGGCAGTGAATCACAGGCTGATGGCGTTTCCCCTGTTGCTTGTATACATTAACCCGTGTGTTGCTATTAAACTTTTCACATGTGCCTTATTCTTTAAGAGGTTGTAGAGCATTGAAGGTAAACTCAGTGCCCCAGTATTTTTTATATTCCATCAGGGGCCACGCCCAGCCCAAGGCATCAGCTGGCCTTGCACACATGACTAATCCTTCCTGATTTGGCTTGAAAGGAGGTTGGTGCAGGAGAGCAGCGTGGAATGGGGCTGGAAAGTGGATTGAGGCCAACTGAGAATGCCAAGAGAGAACTGTGATTTGAATCCCGTAACTGTGGGCACTGGAGTGGTCTTAGAGCAGGGGAGTGACAGAGCGAATGGGTGTTTCACGAAGATCCGTCAGAGAGTGGCGGGCAGCACTGTCGTAGGGCAGATGGTCGGCCAGCGTGAGCTAATGTGCTCTGGCCAGATCTGAGGTAAGGGGGTCTGCAGTGGCATGAGAGGAAGAAAGCTGCCACTGGGGCAGGTTCCTCCTCACATAGAGCTGCAGAGAAGGGACAGGCAGGTTGCACAGCATGGCCGGGTGGAACAGCAAGTTGGAAAGAGGTCAGCTGGGAGTCGGAAACTTTCATCCTACTTGGCTTCCTGAGTTTGGGATAAGGGGCACTTGTGTGTTCAGTGAAAACCCTGCCATAAACCTCTGGGTGGATGTGAAAATGGAAAATGTGAAGTTTCATTATTGCAAAGTTATAAACCCGTGCAGCCACCAAGCTGTGCACTCCGGAGTCTGGAAGCCAAACTGTCTATCGTACAATGCACATCGGAATCTGTGCGATATGGGTGGGCTGTCACAGAGTTTCATCCTAGGATAGGCATTGCATGGTTTTTTTCCTCATTCCTTTCAAAGCTGGCAGAGGATGAGGGTGGGTAAGCCAAACACCTTTGGGGGCCCCCGCTCTCGGCCCAGAGTCTGGGGACTTGTGTCCAGCCCTCTCCTTTCACTCGGGAAAACCTAAGTTCTGTGGGGCACAACCAGAACCCTAGCCTGGCCAGGGAGAGACCAGCTCTCACAAGAGGAGGAGCAGGGAATGAGCTGACTTGGCTCTGTAAAGCAGGTGTTTATGCATGACCCACCCTTTCCTCCTTCCAGCATGCCCTTCAGGCTGCACTGGAGGGGCATGGCCTTTACCTCAGCTCCCGCAGGAGGAAAGCTCAGAGTGTCTCCTTCTGACCTTCCTCCTGACCTTCCCCACCTCTGCTGCCATCTTAAGTAACCACCACTTGCTCCCAAGCCCCTGGGACACCGTTGCTAGCCTGGACAGCTCCCATTTAGCGCCTTGCTACTCGGTGCTGGAAACTGCCAGCTTGCAACCTCCACCATCCATCTCTGTTCCCCCTCTTAGCCCATGGAACGAGCCTGTTCCCCTCTATAATGGCTGCTTGAGACACTGAAGTAAAAAAGACATGGTAATACATTATTGGTCTGATGGCTGATTTTAAAAAACAACAACACACAACTCAAAACTGCCACCCAATCCTACAGTCAGAGACACAGTTTAACTCTTCCCTGCTTGGAGCTTTAATTTTCTGTAAGCTTTGGAGCTTCATTTGGCAAAAGCAGTGAATGCAGACAAGAGAGCTCAGGCACTAGCCCCAGCGCAGCCTCGCAGGCCTCCCCAGGCAGCCAGCGCCAGGGCCAGAACAGGGCAGGAGTGTCCTTGGAACAGGAGAGGCAGAGAGGGTGAGGGATCCTGATGGCAGAGTGCGGGGTGGGGGTGGGGGTGGGGGCAGGGGCTAGCATCTACTCTGAGGTTTTTCTTCGCTCCTTTCTTGTTCTGTCCTGGGTTGGAGAGACATGGTACTTTATCTCCGGGCTTTGGAATGGTGGCAAAAGTGGCCCTGAAACAGCCGTTCTCAGCCATGCTATTCATTAGAATCACCTGGGGAGTATTTCCAAGATCCCAGTGCCTGGGCCTACTCCAGTCCAAAGGCCCCGATAAAGGCAGGGGTTTGTGTGCTTGCTTGCTTAAGGTTTTTAAGAGATTCCCAGGAGATTGTGATTTGCAGTTAAGACTGGAAACCACTGTTCTAGAACTGGCGAGGCCCTAGATGAAAGGAGTATCACGAGGCAGTTGCATTCCTCCCGAATCTTCTGCTTTGATCTCGTGTGAACTGACGCGAATGTGCTGGTCTTAGTCGTTTTCTCTATTGGAAGACATATGTTTTGGATAAATAGCATCTTTATTATTATTATTAATAACCACTAGTCAGGGCTAGTTCTTTTTTAAACATTTAATGCATGTTGCTTATTAAGTGCAATATCAGTGGCTTCTAGAGTTTGGTATCCCTTTCGGAGAGCTGGGGGAAATGCACTCAGGAGTGGACTTTATTGAATTCTAACTGGTTGAATTTGCTAGCTGCCAATTTGGTCCAAATGTCAGCACGTGAGCAGAATCTTAAAACCTCAGGGGCTCTGCTTACACATGTATTTAGTCCCATAATGTCCAATTTGATGCATTCTGCTTGTGAAACACCCCCCAATCAAACCATTGATCCTAGACGAAAATATGAGTGCACGTATACTGTACAATTTACACAAATTGTGTTTGAGTGAATAAAGTGGAAATGTTCTTTCCCACAGATGAGTGTTCTGCACTCCCAGGTGGGCCAGAGTATGCTTCCCGGGCTCCACAAGGCCCTCACCTGCTAAAGCCCCAAGCCCACCTCCCTTATGCAAGGTCAAGGGTTGCTGGAAGAAGGGATAGCATCGTCTTCTATGACCTTTGCTGGTGACAAGGGAAGCCCCACCCCCTTCTCTATGGGGTCTCTCATAAAACCTCTTTTCTCTCTGGAGCCCGGTCTGGCGGCTTTTCTATTGAATTCACTAGAAATAAAGAACCCGCCTGACAGGTGATGCTCCCTGAAGCTTCAAGGAGACACCAACAGGGGGAACCCCTTGACTCTTTCGTGTTGTCCTTTAGCCCTCGACATCCCTGGCCCCACTGGCCAATGGGAAGCCCCTCTGCAGGCTCCATGAGGGTAATAACAGTGCCTTCATGATTGGGTTGTTGTATTACATCCTTACATGCTTGTAAAGCTCTTAAAGTGATGCCTGGCAAACAGTAAGCATTCAATGAACTTGCCATTGTGGAGGGCAATTGGATGGACAGGGGTGCCCAGAGGGGAGTGGGCAGGTGTCTTCGTGGGATGCAGCGAAGCTGGGAAGCCAGTGGGCTTGAGTCTCAGGGTCTCTGTCTGGCAGGGCATGCCTGGGGGCGCGGGACCCATACTGCGGCTGGGACGGGAAGCAGCAACGTTGCAGCACCCTTGAGGACAGCTCCAACATGAGCCTCTGGACCCAGAACATCACAGCGTGTCCTGTGAGAACCCCTTTGTCCCCACTACCTAGGACCTGTCCCCCCACTTCAGGCTGTGACTCCCCAGCAGAATCCCCATAACCCCTAGGACCTCCTGCCTTCCCTACCTCTGCTTTCTGTGACTGGACCCCCGCCTCTGATGTGTGTTTGCAGGTGCGGAATGTGACTCAGGATGGGGGCTTCGGTCCGTGGTCACCGTGGCAGCCATGTGAGCACTTAGATGGGGACAACTCGGGCTCTTGCCTGTGTCGGGCTCGAGCCTGTGATACCCCTCAGCCCCGCTGTGGGGGCCGAGACTGCCTGGGGCCAGCCATCCACATTGCCAATTGCTCCAGGTATGTGTGGATCCAGGGTTTGCATGGCTACTGTCTTAACCTGGAGTGGGGCATCCCTAGCCAGATGTTTGTGCTAAAGGGTGGAAACCACTTCAGGACTTTACAGGCAACTGGACAGGAAGCTAAAGTCTGAGGCAGGAAACATGAGCATTGGGGGAGTTTCCACTTTAGTGGGAGAGAAGTTCTGCCTTGTGAGAATTCTTGATACAAAGTCAAAGGCTGGACAGACTTGGGAGTCACCCCTGGACAGGCCTTAGCCTTAATAAGCCTTACTGCCCCAGACATGAGGGACAGCATGGCATGGTGGTAAGGTAGGCAGGCCTGGTACCTGTCCTGGATTGCCATTGTCTGGAGGTGTGAGCTTGGCCGAGCCACCTAACCACTCTGAGCTTCTCTAAGTGGGGCCAACACCCCCACCTCAAGGGTTGTTGGGAGGGTTACAGGAGGTGATGTGTATAAAGTGCCTGCATACTGCCTAGTACTGGGGGACCTCATAGAGTGGTTGTCACAAGTAACCCCCAATTCTGGACACTCATAAAATAACTTAGTACATTTATTAATTTAACTGTCGCAACAACCTGCTGGTGGTAGGAATACAATCATTATCCTTCCTTTAAAGATAAGCGCATGATGAGGCACACAGAAGGTTGTAGTCACTTTCCCAGGCTTACACAGCCAGTAAGTGGTAGGGCCAACATTTGAAAATTGGAATCAAAGTGGACAGGAGTGAGTGGTGTCTCGGGTTGGAACAAAGCACTTGAGGTGGTAGGGCAGGAGAGGGAGCATGGGTCTGAGGCCAAGAAGTGGCTAACCACGAAGGTTGAAGCAAAAGTTGCAGATGGAAAGGCCACAGGGGCGGTTTCTAGAAAATGGGTCCTTTTGTCCCTGTGAGTAGAGCCCATGTCCTATCTCTGTACCCTTAGCCCTGAGCACAGTCTGATATATGCAAGAAGGCTCTCAGCACATGTTTGAGGAAGGATGGAAGGATGGATGGATGGATGGATGGATGGATCACTGTCTGGCACCTCCTGACAACAAGTCCATCTGCCCAGATGTAGACTAGATCAGAGAAACTAGGGCTCAGAGGTCATCTGTCTCTGTCCCCTCCGACCGCCAGGAATGGGGCGTGGACCACGTGGTCGTCGTGGGCCCTGTGCAGCACGACCTGTGGGATAGGATTCCAGGTCCGCCAGCGAAGTTGCAGCAACCCCGCTCCCCGCCACGGGGGCCGCATCTGCGTGGGCAAGAGCCGGGAGGAGCGGTGAGCTAGTCTGTGCTTGGGGGTTCTGAGAAGCTAGCCCTGAGGTCCCAGGCTGGGGTTTTCCCGGTGATCCAGTGGACTCTGGTCCTTCCTAGTGTGCACACCCAGTGCCTCTTCCTAGGGAAGGGGGCGCTTGCTCCCCAGAGGCCTGACCCCCTCCCTCCATGCCCCTCAGGTTCTGTAATGAGAACACGCCCTGCCCAGTACCCATCTTCTGGGCATCCTGGGGCTCCTGGAGCAAGTGCAGCAGCAACTGTGGGGGCGGCGTGCAGTCGCGGCGTCGGGCCTGCGAGAACGGCAACTCCTGCCCCGGCTGCGGCGTGGTGAGGGTTCGGCTCCACTCGGCATCCGTCACCTACAGGAGGGTGGGCCGGGCGGGGCCGCGGGGCAAGCCTGGGGGCCGCAAGGCTACGAAACAGCCCCAGCTCCTATCCCCAAGGAGTTCAAGACGTGCAACCCGGAGAGCTGCCCCGAGGTGCGGCGCAACACGCCCTGGACGCCGTGGCTGCCCGTGAACGTGACCCAGGGCGGGGCGCGGCAGGAGCAGCGATTCCGCTTCACGTGCCGCGCGCCCCTGCCCGACCCCCACGGCCTGCAGTTTGGCCGGAGGAGGACGGAGACCCGCACCTGCCCCGCAGACAGCTCGGGAACCTGTGACACAGACGGTACACCCCCCCACCCCGGCGCGTACCCCCCTCCCCACCGGCCTCCCCGCTTCCCCAGCGCAGAGCGAGGGGGAGGGGGCGGGCGAGGCCGGGAGCCGGAGCGGAGCGGAGCTCTGCGCGGCCCTGGGTGGCTCGGTTTGGAAGAAGCCCGGTTGCTGAAGCCGGTCCCCCCGCCCTCAGCCCTGGTGGAGGATCTCCTGCGCAGCGGGGGCACCGCCCAGCACGTGGTGAGCGGGGGCTGGGCCTCCTGGGGCCCCTGGTCGTCCTGCTCTCGGGATTGCGAGCTGGGCTTCCACGTCCGCAAGAGGACCTGCACCAACCCCGAGCCCCGCAACGGGGGCCTGCCCTGCGTGGGGGACGCCGCTGAGTACCAGGACTGCAACCCGCAGGCGTGCCCAGGTAACCCCCTGCTACGTAACCCTGGGGACTCCACCCAGGGAACCCCCAGCAAGGACACTCCCAGGCCACAACTCATGCGCAGTGACCTCTTCTCCCTCCCGCTGCCTCTGCACAGGGACGAGCCCAGAGCGATGGTCCTGAGCAAGGACTCAGCAGCCACTCGCACAGAGCAGAGTTTTCCTCACGTTCCTGTCATTTTTTTTTTTTTTCTCTCCTCTAGTGGGTTAGCCAGATAAGGAGCTTGTGTTGAGTTGGTTTTCGGTGACTCCTCTGCAGCCTGCCTTTTCCTCCGCCACCCCTGACGGGGAGGGGCCTCTCCCCGCAGTGACTGTGGGAATCCGGGTGGAGCGGGTGTTGAGGTCTGTGTGGCCCAGGGCAGAAGTGGCCTTGCCTGGGAAGGGGCAAAAGACTGCCTCCGGGTCCTGCCTGCACCTGCGGCTCCCCTCATACACCCTGTCCCCTTGTAGTGCGGGGCGCCTGGTCCTGCTGGACCTCGTGGTCCCCATGCTCAGCCTCCTGCGGTGGTGGCCACTATCAACGCACACGGTCCTGCACCAGCCCCGCACCCTCCCCGGGCGAGGACATCTGCCTGGGGCTGCACACGGAGGAGGCACTGTGTGCCACGCAGGCCTGCCCAGGTACTGAGTACGCCGGGCCCCGGGCTGGGGAGCACCATGCAGCCCTCCAGTCCCCACTGGAGGGTGCCAGGGCAGTTAACCTCATCACAACCCCACAACCTACAGAAGGCTGGTCACTGTGGTCCGAGTGGAGCTCGTGCACTGAGGATGGACTCCAAGCCCGCAGTCGGCACTGTGAGGACCTGGTCCCAGGGCCCAGCACCTGTGCTGGCAACAGCAGCCAGAACCGCCCCTGCCCTTACAGCGAGATTCCCGGTGGGTCTTCCAGCCAGCCCCTTCTCACCAGCATTTCCCACTGAGCCCCAACTTCCTTCCCTTTCTGAAGCATGTACCCTGATGGGTAGGGGTGCAGAATAGAACATCAGAGTGGGAGGCAGGTAGCCCCAGGCCTATCTCGCAGCTCAGTGCTGACCCAGGGGCATCCCTCTTGCCCACCCCTACCCCAACACCCTCTTTGCTTGTCTTCCTGCAGTGATCCTGCCTGCCTCCAGTGTGGAGGAGGCCACCGGCTGTGAAGGTAAAAGGAACCTGCCCCCCATACCTTTATAACACTGTCCCCTACCCTCCTCTTCCAGGAGGAGGCCCACCTTACTTTGAAATTTGGAACCTCTCCACCTCCCACTCCAGATAGACACACCTCGTGGAGATTCCCCACTGCTTCAGACCATGTGGAGGGGGCTCTGGGCAGTTTCATTCATGCCCCTGTCTAGGAGGCAGTCATCAAGTCTGTACTCAAGAACTCACAAGTCACCCGACTCCACATCCTCTGCTTGCCTCTGACCCAGGCCATAGGTGGTCCTGTGGGAGAGACCCGGCGAGGGCTGCCCGGCCTGCCTGTGTCCATTGGCTCTGGGCTCAAAGCTCTTCCTTCATGTCTCAGCCTCCTATTGGGAGGCAGTTGGGAGGCTCTCCACGGCACAGTGGCCCTTTCCTTACCACTTCCCTCTCCCTCTCCCTCTCCCAGGGTTCAGTCTCATCCACCTGGTAGCCACGGGCGTCTCCTGCTTCCTGGGCTCTGGGCTGCTGACCTTGGCCGTGTACCTGTCCTGCCAGCACTGCCAGCGCCAGTCCCAGGAGTCCACACTTGTCCATCCTGCCACACCAAACCACCTGCACTACAAGAGTGGGGGCACTCCTAAGAATGAGAAGTACACACCTATGGAGTTCAAGGTGAGGGCCCTCCTATAGAAGCAGAGGGCAGGGTGCAATGGTTCTGGCTCTAAGGTGGGCTTACTGGGCTGGGCACTTGGGAAGGTGTTGTGAACAGGATGCTACCTCAGCAGTTAGAATGTCCTTTCATTGACTGGCTCCTGATCTCCTTAACCTGGTTGTCCGCTTTCCCTGTCTGTCCCTTACCCCCTTTTTTTGTTCCTTCCTTCTCCCACAGACCCTGAACAAGAATAACCTGATTCCTGATGACAAAGCCAGCTTCTACCCATTGCAGCAGACCAATGTGTACACAACTACCTACTACCCCAGCCCACTGATCAAACACAGCTTCCGGCCCGAGGCCTCCCCTGGACAACGGTGCTTCCCCAACAGCTGATACCACTGTCCTGGGGACTTGGGCTCCTTGCCTTCCGAAGGCACAGAGCAGGTGGAGATGGGACTGTGGAGCCAGTTTGGGTTTCTCCTTCTGCACCAGGCCAAGAACTTGCTGCCTTGCCCTGTGGGGGTCCCATCCGGCTTCAGAGAGCTCTGGCTGGCAGTGACCATGGGAGAGAGGGCAGGCTTCAGGCTGGCATGTGGCTGCAGTTCCAGCTCAACCCAGGTCTCTCATGGCCTCCTTTCGACTCACCATCATGCTAACCTCCCCTGCCGTGTCCGGGTTGTGGACCTAGTGGGCATGTGAGAAATTGGAGCGTAGAGATGGCAGGAGGGCAGGCTCTTTGGTTTGGGTTGGAAATGACAGCCATGTAGCCATCATGGGCTGAGTCTGTCCCTCTCTGGCTGGCCCCAGAAAGGGCCTGGGCTACAACCTGATTATCTCTGAAAGGAATTAATCCAATGGCCTCAGAAGCTCTGGATTTTCTGCTCAGGGATGGGCCATTGTGGTGCTGCCACAGTGTGACGGAGGGACCACAGCTGGCCAGGTTGTCCACCTGTGCCCAGCAGTGTGTACTTTGCCCAGGCACATACCTCTGGTCAGAGGCAATGAGGACTGAGGACTGAAGACTCATGTTTGCTGAGAAGCCCTTTAATCTGGGCTGGCCCAGACCTCAGCCTTGTCCTCTGAATGCACGGAGGTGGCCCAGGAGAAAAGGAGGCAGGAGCCCAGCCTCCGTGCCGCTATGGAGACTGTCTTCCAGTCGCTGCTCAGAAGAGCTGTTGGCCGAGACCTGCTTGGGAGCTGCTGGCCTCTCATCTGTTCAGGAACACACACACACACATACACGCATACACTCACACACACACATACACGCATACACTCACTCACACACACACACACGCATACACCACTCACACACACACACACACACACAGTCTCACAATCACAACCTGCTACAGCAACAAAAAGGATGCTGGGCTGTGGCATTATTATTAAAGATGATATCCAGTCTCCAAATGAATCTATGTCCTCGTGCATGTGCGTGTGTGCTCCTCTTGGATGGTCTCATCAGCGTGGCACACTGGGGTGACAGATGGTCTGCTCAGGGTGGAGGAAATGACCCAAGTAGAGTTTGACTTTTATAGAGGATGTCTTTCCATTTGTGAGTACAATCACACACGTCTCTTTTTGGAAAAGAGAGTCTGGATAAACAAATCCACAAGTGGGAACACAAGGTATGCCAATGGCAACACAACAGGAGAAATTTCTGCCTGTTCTCTTCGCAGCTCTTCCAGAGAGGGAATGTGTGCGTCCAGCAGGGGAGAATTGGTGAGGGTTATTTTATGAGGTTTTTACAATGCTGAGTTTAATAAAATCAAAATTGACTGAGAAATGAGTAAAGCTGTGAGGTGTAAATGAGTAAAGCTGTGAGGTCCCATGCAGTTTTTGCTGGATTAAATACAAATCACCTCAAGGTCTCAGCCCACCACATCAGCGCTGCTCTTTTGGATGAGAATAATGGACATGTTAAACTTAGCAGTTTCCTCACTAGTAATTGGCTGGTTCAATTCTCATAGGATTCCCAGTAAAGTCTACTTGTAGGTCAGCCTGTGAAGGCTGTGATCCTAGTGGTAGAGGAGGAAGAAAAGAGCATTGCTGGACCCTGTGTCCTGCAATCCCTGTGCTTTCCAGGACAACTGAAAGAGCAGTGTCCTCAGGCCAGCGTGGAGCCCGTCAGAGAGCTCAAGGACAAGGAGCATTTCTGCAGCTTTGGGATTTCTCACTGGGTTCTTGTTTGCCCCATGAGTCCAGAACTTGTGGTGGCCTGGTGGGGGGAGGGGCACGGGAGAGGAGGGGGAGAGTGGTGTTAGACCTTAGGGTCTTGTATTCCCTCGGAGCTGGTAGAGCCAGTAAAGTTCAACTGTGTTTGAAAGCCGTGTGTCGGCTTCCCAAGGGCCACTCATGTATGTCCAAGTGGAGGGAGTCTATAGGTCTGTGGGAAGTAGTCATGGAAAAGTCCCAGATAATGCCTACCCCCTGTTGACTGCAATGGCACCATTGGGAAGACATCAATAGATGCCATGGCAAACCACCCCTCCACCCCCTACCCCCCCACACACACACACACACTGAATTCTCTTTTTATAAAAACTGTTGCTATTTTGAAGGCATGAAGGGATCCACACCATGCATGCTTGACGTGGCTAGTCCATAACCAGCCCTGGCTCAGAGATGAGGAAACCAGGATTGTGCTCCTTGACACGGAGGGTGTGGTACTCTTGGCAGATGCTTGAAGCCACATGGATGGCTGCATGGTGTCAGGAAGCTGAGGTGTGAAAGGGAAGGGGGCTTTATCTTACTGGCTCAGCAAGAGAAGAAGGAAGATGCAGGGACCAGTGCCCCAGGCCTTCAATAACTTTGTGTGAATGTGAGTGTGTGTGTGGGGGGGGGAGGGGCTTTTTTATTATTAAAGTAATATGTGTTCATGGCAGGAAATTTAGAGGATACAGGAAACCAAAAATATAATTACAGTTATATTAAAAACCAGGGCAGAGACTTGGGGATTTAAATGGTAGTGTGTAGCATTTCTTCCCCTTCTCTCAACAGCACTCAGAAAGCAAAAAATACAAAAAACAAAAGCTCTGTCACTATTTTCAATAAAACTAGGATGTGTCTGTAATCCCAAATCATAACACATGAAGACAGAAACAGATGGAGGAATCTCAGTCATCTAGTGGAGTGGATGTAGGTCAAATCTAGGCACCCAAACAACATCAGAAAGAATCCGTAATTGGAGGAACCAGATATTAAGAAAGGAGAGATTAAGGTGGGAGCGTGAAAAGAGAGGAGTTGGTTGAAAATATGCGTGTGAACTTTCAGCTAGACCCTCAAGTTGTCTTCATTCTGAACTTTTACAACTAAGTCTCCATAGGGGGCAACATTTCTGTTCCCTTGAAACACTGAACCAGAGAGGCCCTGGACATGGGATGCTAGGCACAGAGGTGGGTGTGTGGCGATAGCCTGTTTAGACAGTTAGTGACTATATGATTTTCTATGGACTGCATGATTACCCATGGGCATTAGCAGTTGCCTTTTCCAGCTAACTCCAAGACCCTGGTACCCAAGTTTCTTCCCCGCTGACTCTAGGCAGGAGATTAGAAGAGGATTCTTTGAAGAAACAAATCAAGCTGACGGATTCCAAAAGAAGAAGCCAGCTAGTCATCCAGGCAATAGTCCTATAGCGAAGTACACTCAGTAATAAGCAGTGCCCAAGTACAGAGAGTAATGGGCACAGACATAGGGAAAAAATGCCAACATGAAAGAAAGACCAAAACAAATAAACAGATAAAGAGGACTTCAACAAAAATACAGATGGTATATGGAAAAGCACATTTCAAAGATACCATAATTCTTCAGAATAAGTGAAGATATTGCATTCCTGAACTAATAGGATGCAATAAAAAATTAAAGCCCTTAGAAATGGAAAAATATATATAACAGCAGAAAAAATAGTAAAAGCATTTATTTTTTAAATATATTTTATTGATTTTTTACAGAGAAGAAGGGAGAGGGATAAAGAGTTAGAAACATCGATGAGAGAAACATCGATCAGCTGCCTCCTGCACACCTCCTACTGGGGATGTGCCCGCAACCAAGGTACATGCCCTTGACCGGAATTGAACCTGGGACCTTTCAATCCGCAGGCGGACACTCTATCCACTGAGCCAAACCGGTCAGGGCAAAAAATAGTAAAAGCACTTAAAGATAAAGGTAATTTTCCAGAAAGTCAAACAAAAAGTCAAAGAGATGGAAAATAGGAGAAAAGAGATAAGAAAATTAGAGGATCAGTAGAAGAGGTATAACAGCCCATTAAATTAAGAAACGCATTAGAGGGCTTTCACCAGGCCATGCAGTTGGCTGGAACGTCCTTCCATACACTAAAAGGTTGTGAATTTGATTTCCGGTCAGGGCACATAGCTAGGCTGCAGGTTCCATCCCTGGTCTGGTGCATACAGGAGGCAACCAATCAATGTTTCTCACTCTCCCTCTCTCCCTTCCTCTCCCAAATCAATTTTTAAAAAAACATCAGCCCTGGACAGTTTGTTTAAGTGGTTAGAGTGTGGGCCCACAGACCAAAGGATTGAGGGCTGAATTCCCAGTCAAGGGCACTACCTTGGTTGCAGGTTCAACACCCGGCCCTGGTTTGAGCCTGAGTGGGAAGGCAACCAATCAATGTGTCTCTCTTCTCACTTTCTCTCTCTCTCTCTCTCTCTCTCTCTCTCTCTCTCTCTCTCTCTCTCTGGCTCTCTCTCTCTGGCTCTTCCTCCTCCCTTCCATTCTGTCTAAAAAATCAATGGAAAAAATATCCTTAGGTGAAGATTAAAAAACAAAATGTATTCTCAGGTGAATATTTAAAAAAAAATTTAAATGCCCTGGCTGGTGTGGCTAGGTTGTTTGGGCATCATCCTGTGCACCAAAAGGCTGCTGATTTGATTTCTGGTCAGGAAACATGCCTGGATTGTGGGATCAATCCCCCATAGGGGGCGTGTAGGAGGCAGCCAATCATTGTTTTGCTCTCACATCAATGTTTCTTTCTCCCTCTCCCTTCCTCTCTCTCTAAGAAATCAATTAAAAATCTTAAAAAAAATTATTTTATTTCAGAGGAGGAAATTGTAAGAGAAAAAAAATGGGAAAATTTGCCACAAATAAAAGAAGTTGTCTCCAGATCAAAGGGCCCACCTAGTACCTAGCACCATGATAAGAAAGATTTAGCTTGAGGCAAATAAACCTAGTGTTTCAAAACATCAGCTTTGAAGAGAAGATTTTAACAACAGACAAAACCAATTTAGGAATGTGAATGGCATAAATCTCTTACTAACAAGATTTAAAGTCAGAATACAGTGGAAATTATCCTCAAAATTCTGGAATATAATATGTGGATGTGGATTTTATACCCAGACAAACTATGAATCATATGAGAATAGAATAAAGACAATTTCAGTCATTAATCTCAAAGAAATGTATTTCACATGTGCTCTTGTTTCACTAAAGCAAAAGAGTAAAAAAAGAAAACGTGGATGCAAAAGAAAGGGGATCTAACACAGTAAGGGGGTGAGGAGGGAGCAACAATACAGATTAGGAGTTTTCCCCTGCATCCAGAGGAAAAACTGGAGCATCAATAAATCGATGAACAAGGGCTGGTGAGGATGCAGAGAAAAGGGAACCCTAGTGCACTGCTGGTGGGAACGCAGATTGGTGCAGTAACTATGGCAAACAGTGTAGCGTTCTCTCAAAAAAATTTGAAATGGAACTACCAGTGATCCCACTTCTAGGAATAAATTCTAAGAAGCCTGAAACATCCATCAGAAAGGATATATGCACCCCTATGTTCATAGCAGCACAATTTACCATAGCTAAGATCTGGAAACAGCCCATATCAGTATATGAATGGATTTTAAAAAAACACCTGTAGTACATTTACTCAATGGAATACTATGCAGCAGTAAAAGAGAAAGGCTCCATCACCCTTTGAGACAGCAGGGAGGGACCGAAGATGATTATGCTAAGTGAAATAAGCTAATAGGAGAAAGACAAATATGATCTCATTTACATGTGGAGTCTAGTGAACACAATAAACTGATGAATAAAATAGAATCAGAAGTATGAAAACATGGATTAGCCTGACGAATCTCAGAGTGTATGTGTGTATGTGTGTGTGGTGGTGGGGGGGAAGAGGAGCAGGAAGAGATTAGCCAAAGAACTTATATGCATACATGCATAATCCACAGACCACAGAGTGGTGAAAGTCTGAGGTTGGGTGGAAACTGGGTTAAGTGGGCAAGGAGGAATAAGGGGGCATCTGTAAACTCTCAACAATAAAGATCTATAATAATAAAATCGTAATATGCTAATTAGATTGGATGTCCTTCTGGATGACCTTCCAGACAAAGCCGGGGATTCGAGGGAAGCCAGGGTCCTGGGTGCCAGAGGGAAGCCAGTACCCGAATTTCATGCATCAGGCCTCTAATAAAATCTAATATAATAATAGAGGAATATGCAAATTAGCCAGGATGCAGTAACGTCACACCCTATTTACAAGCAGCAGAGAGCTACAGGAGGGTGGGGCAGCAAGCTACCAGTGGCGGAGAGCTACCAGTGGTGGTGGGCAGGGTGGCCAGCTGAGGCAAGTGGCAGCAGGCTACTCACGCACAGATTCATGTGCAGGGCTACCAGTATAAAAATAAAAGGCTGGGAGCCTTAGAACCTCTTTCAGCAGCTGCACTAGGAGTGAGTCGGGGCGAGGAGACAGGGCCTTGTTTGTTGAGCTCCACAGGCAATCTCCCTCCCCACCCCCACCATTTGAAGTTCAAGGTATTTATATTTCATTCGTTTACATCACTTATGAAGATTTATTTTGAAATAGTTGGCATGAAATTTGAAAAATCCTGACCTAAAACATTCTATTATATAGGTGCTATTTCTATTACACAGATTTATCTATTCTATTATGTAACTTTATTCTACTCTATCATATAAATGTATCATTCTATTGCATAAATTTATAATAATTTAAATTACTCGCATTTGTTTCAAAATTTTCTTTATCCAAGAATGCTATTATGGGCCTTATCCATATCTCTATGTCCTTAGGATAAATTTGCAGAAATAAGAGCTCCTAACGTCTAAGGCCAAATCTCTTGCTGGTGAGAATGCCTCCCACTGGCAGCATATTCTCATTTTATTATTACTAATCCTAACCACTAACCCTGATAAGAGCTGTCCTTTCCAAGCATGGTACCAAGTGCTGTGCATTGATATCATCTTCAATTCTCACGACAATCCGAAGAAGGTACTAATGTCATGCCCAACTTACAGATGAGGACATTGGGGTTTAATAAATTTCATTGCCCAAAGCCACACAGTCTGTAAGAGGGCCGGAATTTCAACCTAGGGGGTCCACGAGCTTATTATCAACTTGATAGTTTTTTAAAGCACAATGGTTTACATTTTCATTTTAAAATATTTAGTGAATGGCCATTCCCTCCCATAAGCATACTGGCTATTTGCATTTCTTCTTTTTAAGGGGGATGTTCTGTTCCTTTTCTCTTTGGTGTTTGTCTTTTCCCTATTGTTTTATAGGGGCTCTTGTATATAAAAAAATATTAATTTTTGGTCAAAGGATTTAAATATTACTCTAATTGAGCCTATGCCTATTTCAAACATTGAATTTTTTACATAGTCAGAACTATTGATTTTTTTTTTAATGAAAATTGCACTGATTTTGCATGAATGACCTTTCTTACGGTCACCACCATGAATCTCAGGTATGAAGACTTTAGGGGACCCGTTTCTCTCCTGTACACCCTGCCTGGTAAGCAAGTAAAGATGGGCCCAGGTTGGGGAATGATCAGTTTGGAGTTTGACTTAGGAAGCTCCCTTCCTTATGCTGCCCCAAGGAAGGGGAATGCCTAAGCGAGAAAGAGAACAGGGTGTAGGTTGAGAGGTTCATGTCTCTGGGAGAAGGAAATACAGCTGCGCCCCCCTTCTACCTACAGGACAAGTGAGCTTTAGATGAGAAACAAAACCTAGGGCTCCTCTCTCGGCTGGCAGAGACTGGCCACAGTGGCCAGTAGTTATTCCAACCCAGAGTACAGGGCAGCCTTGGTCACAAGCCGGGTCTCTAAGCAGGTCAGATGGACCCCTCGAGCATGCCAGGGTAGGAGTGCATTGGTGATGCAAAGAGATCAGCTCCCCACAAGGCCAGGGAGGAGCTGCTGACAGGAGTTGGTACACCTGTATGAGGGCCAGGTCTTCTCTGACTCGATGCTGGCTTCTGAGTCCTGCTTCCAAAGTCATACAGTACAGTTCAGCTCTCTGTGTGCAAAATTAAAATTTAGTCTGACTTGGCTCACATAGTCTGGGGACAGAGGGCATTGCCCCACACTTGCTTTGACAGCCAAAACCAGGCGGGCACCTCTCCTGATCGGGCCCGTTCTGTGGGAGAACAGATGTGGGACAGAATGTCCAGAGCCCAGAGTCTCTGGCTTTACCTCTCACCAGATGTGCGACCTCAGCAAGTCTCTTCCCTTCTCTGGGTTTCTGTTTTCTGGCCTGTGTCATGGTAGGTGGGACCTAAGGTCCCTGCCAAATTCTGTGATTCCCAGGGCTTTGGGGGGAAAAAAATCTTATATATGGTGTGTTTTTCCCCTTTGGGATGTTTTACCAGCCAAGCGCTCCAGTGTTGCCCCAGCCCTGGCCCCACGGTCCTCACACAGGAGCCTGGGGAAATGTCTTCCTCAGAGAGCCATCCAAATGAGTGCTGTCTCCCCGACTTGCAACATTCTAAAAGGGGAGCTTCATTAGAGAAGGGGCATCGCCATTAATACCACACAAAGGTCCAGAGTCCCAAGTTCCTAAGACCTGATTGGGCCTTCAAGGACAGTCTCCCAGCCTTCCATATGACTCTGTGGCCAAATGGCTCGGGTGTCCGTGGCCCTGGGCCTCTGCCCAGGTCACTCTGGCTTCAGCTGCACCACTAGGTTACCACTCCCTCTCCCCGCAGAACTCCTGGAGAACCTGCAGGCCAGCCTGGGAAGGACTCCTGGCAAAGCTTTGTCCTCTTCCTGAGCTGCCAACGGGACACTCCCTCCCTCGGTGCCCAAGGGCTGGCCAGCTAATTCCACGTTCGTGTTGACTGTGCTCAGCCTCAAGGTCGGACTCCTAACTCTGAAAGTCATCGGAAAATTCATCTCTATCCATGTGGTCCTTCCAAATGTTGGAACAGAGAAACATTTTCCCCAGTGTCCCAGGCTGAGGGAACACAGGATCCCTGCCGTACGCAGGGCATTCCTAATCAGCTGTGCCCAGCATTGGCCATTCTCAAGCGTAAGGGTCATGGCCCTCCCCTCAGTAAGTCTTCTTTGCAAGATTCTCAGGGGGGCAGGCTGTAAGTAGGCCCTGCCACACAGCTCTCCTAGGTGTAACCAGGTAGCGCCAAATTCCTCCTCAACCAACAGCATTTCTTTCCTTGAACGTAAGTGTACAACTTTTCTTTAATGTATTTTTAATACATTTCTTTAATGAGCATAGTTGGTGTTTACAAAGAATACATGCATGGGGTTAAAAAAAAAATCAAACAACACAAGAATGATATCCAGTGACAAGTGAGTCTCCGTTCTTGGTTCTGTGCCCCAGGTTCCCCTTCCCTGAGGCAGATAGAGGTGGACAAACAAACATATCTGTATGTTTATGTGAATGCACATAAAATGCACCAATGTTTGGCTTTGACCTTGATATTCAACCCCAAATCTGTGAATTGGCCTCCACTCTCAACTTCTGGAAGTCTAAATCGCTGAATGTGTACTTTGTCATCATTTATAGAACTCCTGAGCTTGTGCCTGGTCTACAGGCATGATTATATAGGTTACCATTGTATCGAATCAGCACATCAACTCTAGTGGTTTGCACAGGGCACGCCACTTAGATTTATTGTTAATAGATGATACTTGCTATAAATGTATACCTGGACCTTGAAATAGAAATCTCCTATGCTTCATATGTTAAAATACTGTATATGTATATTTAGTATTGTAAGAGTAAAATGCCACATTAATGATGACTGTGAAACTGCTAATTGTATTTTCAAACACAAGTAAGCATTTTAAAATAGTAAATAAATATAGGAAAAGGTTGAGAGTTAAAAGAATGTTGTGAGAGAATGATTCATGATCATCTTTGTGAGTCAACAAATGGTAAACAGCTTTACAGAGAGTTAGTCAAGGTGATCTCACTGTCCCTCCACCTCCAAGGCGTCCCCTCCTTCCCCGCACGGCCCGTTCCTCAGGAGCCTGGTCAGACCCCCTCAAGGATCCTACCACACCTGGTCTTTCACCACCCAACTCTGTCTGTCCGATGTTCTCCGTTTCCTAGGGCGCTGTCCTCTAAAATACTAGCTGGATAGGCAGATTCTGCTTCATAGAACTTCCTTGCATTAAAATAATTATGCTTTCCAGGCCTAACCTAAAAGAAGTGATGCTGGAACTTTCAAAAACTACCTGGCAGGTGAGACCGACATTTTAGGTAGAGGGACACTTGACACTTCCTTCTCCCACCCTTTTCCATCTTTCAGGAGTTGGGAAAAGGCCTGGGGTTTTCTCAAATTCCTCCATGGCTTCCTCCTGACCCTCTACCGAGCACTTTCGTCTGCGCAAGGAGCGGGGTCTCTCTGGCCGCTTGGGCATCTTTTTGTACTTAGACGGTTCCTGTGTTCTCTTGATCTTCATTTTAATGTCTGTATAGGACCCTGGTCCCTAAATAGCAATATAAAGGCACTGTTTCAACTTGATTTGTGGCAGGAGATTGGGACAAGCAAGCATGGAGAGAACCAGACTTCCATGTGGTTCTCTCAACTCCACAGAATGAATTCAAAGGAATTCTAGTCCTGTCAAGTCTATTGTTCCCAAAGCTCTGAAGCAGCCCCATCCTCACACCAGGCCTCCTCCCAGCAGACAAGCAACCTTGGTCATTGATTGGCTCCACCTGCCACAGGTGGCCTGGCATAAAGGACTCAGGAACCCAGAGGAAAATCAGCTAAGCCAATGAGATTGGAGCTCTGGGATTTGGGATGAAGAATAAAGATAAGATTGGCCGACAGCAGTAGAAGAATAGAGCAGATACACAGAGACTCCACAGAGAGACTGGGCTGACTGAGAGAGACGGGGGAGGGTGGCAATGCCTCTCTTGGCTCCACACATCTTGCCTTGCTGGGATGGCCGAGGTAACTGTGATTCCTGTGACCATGGAGCACACGGTCTCATGGACAACCGTGGAGGCAGCTCAGAACTCACTCTCCTGGTCCACCTTCTCTTCCACCTTCTCCCTCCACTCAATATCCAGCCAAGGAGATTCTCCACCCACAGGGTGTAAGACTGGCCTGGCTCATGATCTTTACTTGTAAATTTTTCTTGCAGAGAAAAGTGGAGTCTGACATAGTCGTGTTTGCCTGCCTGTCCACATCAGAAGCCGTCGATGTGCTCAGGTAAATTCAGTTCCCTGAATGTCTCCTCTCCCTCCACTGAGAGGCATGCCAGCACCCAGTCAGCAACTCTCCTGCACCTGCTGGTCCTGAAGGGTAGAGCAGTGGCCATTATTATTATTATCTTTTTTTTCTACATACTTTCTGAAAGAATTTTGAAAAATTTAGTTACATCTTTAAATTTTTACGTTGACATCTAGCATATTTCATCATAATTTAAAGAGCTGCAAAGGATATAATTTCTGGCATATTGTAAATACTGGCATCCTATATAATAAAAGGCTAGTATGCAAATCAATTGAACAGCGGAACAACGGGTTGGGTCGCTATGATGTGCACTGACCGTCAGGGGGCAGACACTCAATGCAGGAGATGCCCCCTGGTGGTCAGTGCACTTCCACAGTGGGAGCTCCGCTCAGCCAGAAGCCCTGAGCCGGGTTCATGGCTGGTGAGCACAGCGGCAGTGGCAGGAGCCTCTCTTGCCTCCATGGCGGTGCTAAAGCTGTCGGTCAGGCATGCCCCGAGGGCTCCCGGACTGCAAGATTAAAAATAAAGTTTTGTGCACCCGGCCTCTAGATTAAAAATAAAAGTATTCTTTTAAATGTAACTGACAGAATCTAAAAAGCACAGCATTTTAAAAAATATGGGAAGAGTTTTTTTTATAATTGGAAATTCACATTGTTCCTTTTACCCTTGAATATGAATATCATTCCACTTACCCAACAGAATTTTACCCCAATGTAATATATTTTGAAGCTCAAAAGTCTCTTAATATTCATACTATCATACTTCTCTGCAACCAAAATGTGTACATGGATTATAACGTTAATTTTTAAAATTTTCTTATGACTATAAGATCTAAGTTAATCAAGTATTTGAAATTGAGATATCATAATTATTATTAACATGAAATATTATAGAGACCCTTGAATTTTAAGAAATATTAAATGTAAAATAAATTTTAGGCAACAGTGGTTTAGAATAAATGTTACTTATTACTAAAATGAGAAAGATTAACAATACAGAAAGTCCATCTTAGGACTTGAAAAACATGTAGTAATGCTGAGTTTCAAGTGCATTATTTACAGAACAACACTTCAGAAAATGGTCTGGCCATTTTTTTAAATAGTAAGCATGTATTTACTATAAGATCCAGCCATTCCACTTCTAGGTATTTACTAAAGAAAAAAGAAAGTATATGTCCACACAAAGAAAAAAATAGAGGTTTTATTTGAAAAGCCAAAAACTAGACACAGCCCCTCATCAGGGAATGGATAAAAATTGTGGTATATCCATTCAATGGAATACTATGCAGCAATAAAAAGAAACAAACTATTGATACACACAGCAACTTGAATAAATATCAAAATAATTACACTAAGTGAAAGAAACCAAAGATAAAGGATACATACTGTACTGTACTGTTCATTTATATACAATTCTAGAAAATAAAAACTAATCGATAGTGGCAGAAGACTGATCAATGTTGGCCTAGGATGAAGTATAGTGACAGGAGAAGAGGGTATAAAAGGGGGCAGTAGATATGCCCACATAGTTGATACATGGGTATGTATATGTATCAAAATGTATAGTGTACACTTCAAGTATATTAGGCAATTATACCTCGATAAAGCTGTTTAAAAATGTGAATAAGTGTCCAAGAAAATATAAAATACGTAACTTAGCTCTTACAGTGTTTCCTTTACTTGAAGATGTACTATTCACCTGGCTGAAGTAAATAGGGAACTTCTTTCCCCTCTGGTCTTTGGAACATTCTCAAGGCTTCCCCCTGGGACACAGGCCGGACCTGGGTGAGAGACAGCCCTCTCAGAGCACTTCCTCAGGGCTGGGTGTGAGGAGAGGCAGAGAGGATGGCCTGCACACGCAGCAGGCTTTATTCCAACCTGGAAGATTCTAAGACAGATACAGTTAGAGAAGGCCTGAAGCCCAGACACAGGTGTCACATGGTGGAGACAAGGTCCTGCCACGGTCGTCATCTCTCACTTGCTTTGCTTTCTTGATCTGTTCCTTAGGAGTTTCATGATCTTTGTTTGACAATAGTTGGGGGATAGGAAAGGTGGGCTTATTAAACAAAAATTGTCATCCCTCCTGCTCCCCACTCTGTACCACATCTGAATTCTGAGCCAGAGTGCCCCATTTATAATGCCATGTGTTCTGTAACAGAAATATGTGTAAGAAAGGGATAGAGACGAAGCTCTATAATAACTTACTATAGCAGGCATTGTGGACATGTGTATTTCTAATTGTCCCGATTCCTCCCCTTTTATGGGGCATTGGGCAAGTTTTCATATCCCAGGACCTCCATAGTAATATTGCTAAGTGTGAGAGATACACCTATCACTTATAAAGTAGAAAATGGACAAAGATGACATGGTAAGTAGGAAAAGTAGAACCCAGCCCTCACCTCCCATCAGCAGGAGCCATCTCAGACGGGCGTTAGGAAAGGCCATACTCGGTTTCCTTAAATCCAGCACCCTGTGAACCTCCTGCTCTCACGTGCTTTGATCTGAAAGCCCCTGACGCAGAAGGATGACCCCTGGACCTTTGCATTCTAGATCCACCATTTCCTGGCTGGGCGATGTGTGAGGTGGGAGCAGTGACACCTACCTGGCAGGACTGTTGTGCAGAGTAAATTTTATAGAACTGAACCTGAAACAAAGTCTGGCAGTGATCTTAAAAAAAAAAAAAAAACAACAACAGGAGAGAGAGAGAGAGAGAGAGAGAGAGAGAGAGAGAGAGAGAGAGAGAGAGAGTTTTCCAGGACCTGCTGCTTCCTGGTTGGAGTTGGGGTCTGCATCCTCACAGCCTGGGCTCTAACCCAGCGCACTGCTAGCCAGTGATTTGACCTTAGGCAATTTGTTCTTCTTATGCAAAATGGAGCTAATAATAGAATGTACTCTGGGTTTGCTGTGAGGGCTGAAGCATGGAAAGTGCTTAGAACAGTATCAGGCACCCAGCAAGCACCCACCATTGTTATCATTGTCACTGAGCTAAGCGTGGGGGTTAAGGTTTGTTTCAGCAATCTAAGTCACTGGTATGTCAAAGTAAATATGGAAAATATAGTCCTGAGCTTCACAAAAATTGCTTCGTTGACAAAATTCCCAAATATGTCCTAGCTTTCTTTGGGGACAAAATATAGCAGTGCAGTAAATTATGCGTGAAACAGCTCTGCAAGACACCACTAGTGAAAAACTTAAGTCTGCTCCACAGGGCTTTCCATTAATCTCCATTTAACCACACTTGAGAATTTCGCTTCTTCCCTCCATCCCTTCCTAGTCTACCTCCTTCTGGCCTCTTGCTTACTGGAATTCAGAATTGGATGGGATCTTAATGATCATCAGACCCAGTGTTTTAATGTAAGAAAGAGCTAAAGGGTTGAAGCAAAGCTCATACATGCCAAGGGTGTGCAATTTATGAGAAGAGAAGAAAAGAACAGGGAGGGGGAAAGAGAGAACAGTGAGACTTGCCCTCCTGTCACCCTCAGTGGTCACTTTCCCACTAGAGCAGCATCTCTGCAACAAACTCATTTGCTGGTAGACCTAATGGGACTTGTGATACAATAAGCAATAGACATTTGGTCTCTGCCTCCACTTGGTGGCACACAGATCTGAAAACCAGGAGAGTCTCCTAAGTGCTGTGTCTTTCTGTATGCTCCTGAGACAAATGGGGGCATAGCCACAGTACAGGGGTTGGTTGCCAGGGGAACCAACCACAGTGATTAGACCGAACTTCAGTCTCACTCTGAAACCTCCTGGGAGGGCAGAGAGATGGGAGGTTGGCTAATCTCTAACAGCCAATGATTTAATCAATCATTGCTAATGCACCCCTATAAAAACCCTAACTGAAGGTGTTGGGACCTGAGCCTTTGGTGAACACATGGAGGTGCCAAGAGGGTGGTGTGCCTGGAGCGCACCGAGGCTCTGTGCCTCTTCCCCCATATCTCCATCTCCTCCACCTGGTTATTCCTGGGTTGTATCTATACTAATAAAAGGCCTGTGGCTGTGGCGCTGTAATGCCGTCACGACCAAACAAGCAGCAGCTCTCCTGGCGGGTGGGGTGGGGCACAAGCTACTAGTGGCAGAGAGCTATGAGGGGCGGAGGGCAGGGCATGAGCTACGAGCAGTGATGGGTGAGACGGCCAGCTTAGGCAAGCAGAAGCGAGCTACTCATGCATGATTTTGTGCACAGTGGGCCGCCAGTCTTTTTATACTAAACTTGTGATCTAGTGCAGAAAGTGTTTTCCTGAGTTCTGGGTCATCCTAGCAAGTTATCAGACCTGAGGAAAGGCTCATGAGAACATCTAATTTATAGCCTTTCATCAGTCAGAAACACAGGTGACAACTTGGCTTGCCATTGGCATCTGAAGTAGTGAGGAGGGAGGTCATCGTGTGGGGCTGAGGCCTTAACCTTGAGGTCTACCCTAACTCTGGGCAGTTAGTGTCAGAACTGAGTTAAATTGTTGGTGTCTACTGAGAATTGGAGAATTGCTTTGTGTGGAAAACCCCACACGTTTGATGTCAGAAGTGAGAACAGGCCTGCCTCATTTTATTGAGCTTCAGTGACACTGCCTTTTATTTTATTTTATTTTATTTTATTTTATTTTATTTTATTTTTTACAAATTAAAGGCAAGATCTTCCACTAGCAGAAAGATTGCAATGCATTAAAGGCTCAGCTGATGGTTAGCATAATGTTTTAGCAATAAAGTATTTTAAAATTAAGTTATGTACATTTTTAGATACTCCTATTGCACATTTAATAAACTACAGTATAGTTTAAACTTTTATATACACTAGGAAACCCAAAAATTCGTGTGATTCACTTTACTGTGATACTCACTTTATTGCAGAGTCTGGAACTGAAATATCTCCAAGGTATGCCTGTACTGAGTGTAGAGAAGAAACAGTTTTTCCATTGAGGCTGGATAAATAATCCTATCTAATAAAAGAGTAATATACAAATTAACCATCACTCTGGGACAAAGATAGCCGCACCCATAGCGGTGGGGCAGGATGCTGGCAGCGTCACCCTGTCAACCTGTGAGCAGGTTTCGCTGGAGCAGGCACTGCCAGCAGGCAGCCCTCAGAAGGGCCTGCTTGCGGGTCAGTGTGGCAATGGGGTGGGGGGACAGGGGGAGATGGGGAAGCAGGTGCAGCCAGCCCCCCGTCTCACTGGGATGAGATCTGGGAAACAGGCAAGGCCAGCCACGTCGCCTAGGCGAGATCAGGAATGCAGGCAAGGCCGGCTGTGTCACTTGGGTGAGATCGGGGAAATAGGCAAAGTGGAGATTGGGGAGTAGGCAAGCATGGTCAACAGGCAGCACCCAGTGCTGGTCACAACTCAAGGGAGAGAACAACATGCAGGCGAGGCCAGGAGCCTGAGAAATCAACACAGCGGGGTGCCTGCTCCAAGCCTCCATGGTGTGTCTGGGGGCAGGCCCCCAGAAGACAGACAGACAGACACACACACACACACACACACACACACACAGGGCAACTGCTCCGAGCCTCAGATGTGGCTGGGGACAGGCCCCAGTGGGGACACACACACTCACACACATACACACACACACACACAGGATGCCTTCTCTGAGCCTCCACAGTGCAGCTGGGGGCAGACCCCCAGAGGACACACACACACACACACACACACACACACACACACACACACACGGCGCCTGCCAGACTGGGGCCATCAGGAGGACATCCACTGAGGGATCCCAGACTGTGAGAAGGGGCAGCCTTGGCTGAGGGACCCCTCCCCTCCCCTGTGCACGGGAATTGCGTGCATGGGGCCCCAGTCCTATACAATAAAAGCCTAATATGGAAATCAACTGAATGGCAGAACAACCAGGGGAACGACCCATCGCTATGACTTGCACTGAACACCAGGGAACAGATGCTCAATGCAGGAGCTGCCCTCTGGTGGTCAGTGCGGGCTCATGGCTGGCCAGCACTGGAGGCAGGCAGTAAGGAGCAGTAGGGAGCGAGAGGTCCGGGACTGCGAGAGGAAGGTCTGACTGCCAGTTTAGGCCTGATCCCCGGGGGATCAGTATAGTTTAAGATGAACATCCCCTGAGGGATCCCAGACTGTGAGAGGGCAGAGGCCTGGCTGAGGGACCACCCCCAGACACACACCCAATGCACAAATTTTGTGCACCAGGCCTCTAGTTAAATTAATATGAGGATATGTGTCAGGAACTAAGTTTCCGTACCTGAACCAAGTAATTCTCCTTCCAGGTATCTTTCATAGGAAAATATTGAGAAACTAGGACAAAGATAAATATCAAACAATGTATTTCCTCAGAAACAACTTTAATGTCCAAAAATAAAATTAAAAATCTTAAATTATAAAAGTGTCCCTTGTCATGGGAAATGTTCATGACATAATGTTAAAGATATAAAACAAAAATACAGTGATGACCTATTCTATATTAAAACTGCTCACAATAAGATGTAAAGAAAGCATTATATTTTTCTGTATTTTTAAAAATGAAGATTTTGGAACCTGTAAGAGGAGAACAGGACAGTTCAGAAACTAATCCAGGAACATTAAGAAAAACTTTCCTCTGCAAGGTTAAAGGACTTTCAGGACTCCAAGTGATTCCAGGACTGGGCTCCCTCCCACTTACCCATGGATGAGCTTGCTTCGAAACTAAGAAAGGAAGTGCCCCCCATGTCTTAGCAATGGATCTGGACCTACTTCAATGGCTTTCCCTGCTTGTTCTTTTGTTTCAAATTCCACAAGGCAAATCCCATGGGGTCTCCAGTGGACTTAGGGTACTTAGACAGTACCCTTACATAAACAACATCACCTCATTCCCCAGATGCTCTTTCAATCCAGCTGTGATCAACAGTTTTGGGAATTAGCTTCCATGAAAAATTAGAAACAGTATTAAATATGTAAACCTCTAATCACGATCTTCTTTCTCAGAGGCCAATACATTTTAACTTGAATATTAAAAAAATAAAAATAACTTTGGGAGAGGTGCAAGAGGAAGGCGAGTAACACCAAGCATAAAAAGAATAAAAGAATAAAAATACTCGCGACGTCAACAGTTCCAATGTGCCAGGTGCTCCATGTTCTTCACTTTTTGCTGTCATCACAAAACTCCTGGGAGGAAAGCATGATTCCCCCCCCCCCCGCCTTTATTTTGATTATGTATTTTTAAAATATGCTTTATTGGTCTTTAGAGGGAGGGGGGAGAGAGAGAGAAAGAAAAACATCAATTGTCGCCTCCCACACCTATTCAGACCAGGGACAACCCGAAACCTGGGCGTGCATTCTGACAGGGAATCAAACCAGCAACCTTTCCTTGCACGGGATGATGCTCAACCAACTGAGCCACACCAGTCAAGCCTCTTTTTAAAAAAAATTTTTTTTAATTTTTTTAAAAATATATTTTTGATAGATTTCAGAGAGGAAGGGAGAGGGAGAGATAGATAGAAACATCAATGATGAGAGAGAACCATTGATTGGCAGCCTCCTGCATGCCCCCAACTGGGGGGGGGCGGGTGGAGCCAGCAAACCTGGGCATGTGCCCTTGGCCGGAATCGAACCTCGGATCCTTTAGTCCGCAGGCTGGGACTCTATCCACTGAGCCAAGCTGGTTAGGGCAGGGCCAGGGCTTTAATTACGTATTTGTAATGGATAAGAACACAGGATCTCCCAAAGGATGAAGGGGTGCCCAAGTCTCGGGGCTCAGCGGTTGAGGGACAGGGTTTGGCCCAGACTGTCCTGCTCCCAAGCTCAGGTATTTCCCACCACATCTCGCTGCCCGGACGCTCAGGGAGCTTTGGTTTCAGGTCTCCTTGCCATGTGGAGTTTGGTTAAAAAGAAAACGCAGACCACGCTATTGCAAGTGCTTTCCATACACATTTATTGCAAAAGCACAGCACAGTCGCTACACCGTCAACATCACCGTATTTCCCGACTGAACAGACGATCGCCATTCTAATGTGAATTCTCCCCAAAAGCGGGCCTGCGTGGATGCTCCCAGCTGCGAGGAAGGACTGGAGCCTCCATTCTGAGCTTGGAGTTCTGAACCATTAAACATTTCATTACCACGCTGGCAAAGCAATGCACATTACCATTTCCACAACGTCACCGCGCAGTTTAAGTGCATCTTTAGTTTCTAGAATCTTCAGTATGCACAACATGTAAAATGAAGTTTTAAATAAAAAGCTATGCCAAAACACGGTTTCTTAGAAAGGCCCAATGGGAAGGAAGGGAAATTACACATGAGTGATATTGATCAGTGCTTATCGTTGACACGAACTACAGTTTTAAAAGAACAAAAACACTCCCGACTTCAACATTTCCTCACAAAAGTATACTTGGCCATAAAATAAAAATCTAGAAAACCTCGACTGTGGAACAAGTCAAATGCAAAAACAATTTCTTTTATTAAAATGTAACACAACCTTTACATGGTAAGAATTATTTAAAAACGCACAGCACCCTTCCTAGGAGAAGTCATCCCATACACTCATGTTCTGACAGGTGCATAGACCCACCAGGTCGCAGAGCTGGGACCCCCAGCATCGTCCCAGAGCGGGCAGATGCTAAGCCCCCTCCCTGCACCCGCTCATATTTGCATCGCGCCTTCTGCCAGGCGACCAGTTTGCTAGGCACGCGGGGCGTCACAGGAAGAGAGCACCGGCTGTCAGGACCCTGTAATCGCCTGGGACTTAGAGGTGCTATTTTAAAGTCAGGTCCTGGAGGTAGGAGAAGCTCAACACATCAGGCGCGCTATCCTCAGTCCCCTGGGACTGACCTAGCCTGTTCTTAACTCTGAGCCCAGAGGCAGGCGTTGGGGCAGCCGAAACTTCTTATGTCTGTTCCACTGCAGAGATTTCAGCACAAACAACTTCCAGGACCCCAATAGGTAAGGACTTGGTTCTTCCACAGACTGAAACGGAGTTAGGGGTTCAGTGTGGCCCGGGGGGTGAGGAGCACTGGGGGAAGGCATGACATTCAAGGTCCAGAGGGAGGCCTAAAGCCAGGGGCTGGGTCCCCTCCAGGAACCCCAGGAAAGGGGGTGAGGGGGACCCTGCTTGGCAGGTGAGGCGCCCTAGTGTGGAGAGTGGTGACAATGGGACTATTAAAGGCCCCCACACCCGCAGCTGCCTCTGCTATTTCTGCAGCCATCCCACTCAACTCTCTTCTTCCTGTTGCCCCCGCAAAATCAAACCAAACACACCCTGGCTTGAGAACAGGAGGAGTGCTTGGGCGTTGGGATAATGATTTTGGTCGGACAGGCTTTGTGGTTTGCTTCTAGGAGTGTGAGAGGGTGGAGGCAGATGGGAAGTCTGAATGGATAAGGCATGGTAACCTGGCTTAAACCTAGGTCCACGTGGACCACCCGAGAGATTCCTCCGCCCCACACTCAGGTATGAAAAGTGATTACTCAGGCAGAGTACATGAAACACACTGGGTAGCTGAAAGCATGCCTGCACTTACAGACGTGCCTTTGAAAGTGGGAGGGGGCATTGTGAGAGTTACAGCCTTCTGAATAAAACACAGTTCCTCTTGGGAGGCGGTGCAGGACTAGATTCCCAGTTTCTCAGAGCATCACAGGCACCCCCACTGTGCCAGATGGGGCATCTGGGAGGATGGGGGTTCCGGGTGGCGGGCTCCACCTTTCAGTGTTCCCGGGGGCTTTGGAGTGTGGAGGAAGTGCGAAAATCCTTGTCACCAGGTCCTCTGCCCTGACTCGTGCTACTTGTCTTCCCTGTCACACGGTTTCTTGACACCATCTCCCCTGCCGCCACTCTTTGAAAGCAAGCTCTTCTATGTGAGAAGGGGCTGGCTCTGGAACAGACGACAGGGGGACGATAGAACTGCCATCTCTCAAGAGCTGAAGAAGCAGGTGGCCAGACTCACTGCAGACAGGATGTGTGTGGAGGCAGGAGGCTGGGCTAGATGAGTCAGAAGATGAGCCAGCTCGAGGTTGTTTTCTGGAACCTGCTTCCACCACAGTTCCCTGCCTCCAAACCTCCTCCTCCACTTTTGTTCACCAGACGTGCTTACACATGCCTATAAGCCAGTTACACCTCACTAACTCTTCCCGGGGGGTCTCCTGGGTTCCCGTGCTGGAGGCCCTTCCCCCTGCCTAACCCCATGCCTGAATGGACACTAGCAGATATGAATGCTCTGGAAGTTTGTCACCTTTCTCTAAACTCTTTCCAATTCTTTTCAAGCCATTAAAACAGATTTCTCGGCCTTTCCCTTGAAAGGCTGTCCAAGAAGGTTACACATAGCTAAACGTGGATTAGAGACAGCATGGAATTTTAACAGACAAGAAAACAGGATTTAGAACATATTTTTCCAAGGAGGGAAGGATCCCATAGACAGCTGTAGAAATAAGCCGCAGAACTTCCAACAGCATTGAGGTGGTGTTGCTGGCTTTGAATCAGTTTTTATGAATGGATTCTTCAGAATATGAATGTCTCTGAGGGCCAGGCCCTTGTCTTACTTGTTTCTGTAGCCACAGTGCCTACTCCAGTGCCCAGTGTGCAGCAGGAACCCAAATATACTGGTTGAATTACAAGATCCAGCCTCCTCCATCTCAGGTTTGTTTTCTTGCGTGTGTGTGTTTTTAAGTACAATCTGCTTCTCCCGGCATTTAGTATTGACTTTGATGAAATCCCTGCCTGACTTTATTTTAGGGTGTTCTGTTATGTTCTCATCTATACATGTAAAAGTCTAAGTGACTGGCTGACTAGCCTACTGTCCAGTAGCTATGACATGCACTGACCACCAGGGGACAATCAATGCAGGAGCAGAAACCACAGGCATAGAAACATGAAACAGACTGATGAATCGAAGAAGCAAGAGGGGAGGGGAAGGATGGAAAGAGATTAACCAAAGATCTTATATGCATACTAGAGGTCCGGTGAAGAAGCGGTCCCTTGGCCTGGCCTGCAGAGGTCGGGCCCAAACCCGCTCTCTGACATCCCCCAAGGGGTCCCAGATTGTGAGAGGGCACAGGCCAGGCTGAGGGACCCCAGTTTATTATAAAGTACTCAGAGGAAAAAAAGATCACAGTCTGCTTTAAGATAAAATAAGCATCTTTGTAAGCTAAAATTAAAGCAAAAACAATGAAATAAATTTCAGGACCTAAATAACAAAGAATTGACTGGTAAAGGAATACTAATAAAAGAGTGAGTAGCTCAGGGAATCAGTGGCTGGTTCATTAGAGTAACCTCACCCCCCACCCTCCATTAGATGGGAGGACAAGTATGGGCGACAGAGTGTAGTGCAGAGTTGCCTGTCCAGGACACTGGGGGACTATAGGCTTGTGTAAAAACAACAACAAATATGGAGAGGCCTCTTTATTCTGAGATAGAAGAGGGTGAAATATCAGGGTTAAGATATCAATTGATGTTTTGTGTTTTCCTGAAAAGGACAAGGGTGACTGCATTTCTTTGGGACATGGAGCAAGACTTCTGGCGTGCAAGCCGAAAGGACCGTGACGTCACGGAAGACAGGGATGGGTCCACTGGAGACATTTACATCACTGACTGAAATGATTTTCTCAGCAATAACTTATTGATCAGGAAGAGCAGTGCAGTGTGGGTGAGAGGGGTCAGAGAAGGCCTGAGAAGAGATAGTCCTCAATTTGGGGTGGATTGCGTTGGGTGACCTGGTTCTGCCCGTGATTGGTGAGGTGGGGTCAGTCACCTCACAGACTTCTTCCAGGCACTTCCTCTGAATCACAGATCTACATGGAAATATGTGTGTATGTCAAGGAAGTGATTTTGTTTGAAACTTGTAGATACAATTTGGTAGAATGGAGGCAGAATTTTCCTAATACTTAATTTCCAAAAATGATATATTTCTGGTGGGGAGGAAAGTACATTTGAAATCGGGAATTCAGAGTAAACAAAGTCATCTACAGAACTAAAACCTGCCCTTCGGGTTTCTGCAAAGGCTTAGGAAGGCCAGGACTTCACTAGCAATGCATGAAGTGTGGCATCTGGGGTGGCTGAGGCGCACTCCAGGTGGAGACCCAAAGGGCGTCCACATCTCCAGCCCCCAGAGTAGCCCTTCTCTACCTCGATAGCTGGTATCCCAAGTTCTATCATTAGAAATCCTTCTTTTTGGTGTTTAGACTTTTGTTCTTTGTTAAAACTCAAACCTCTTTCAGAAAGACTTTCTGAGCATGTGTATTTCAAATGTGTATGCGTTTTGTGTCCAGGGGGAGTTGAGGAGCCAACAGTATCCCCAGTTTCCCTAAGGAACAGTGACACACACACCCCCTCCAGTCTGGTATGTGAACACATGGGCTGTTCCATCATAGTTTCTTAAAGAAGTATCAATTTCCTTGAAATTGATCCTACGCTCCCAGACAGATACAGGTTCTGTCTCTGATGGCAATTTCAATGGAACAAAATATCCTTCCTTGAATTCAGTGACAGTCAGTGATGTTATGGGACAAACATTTGGGTTCCTGCTATGCATAATTAGGTATTTGCGAAACTGTCACCGTTCCTTTATCATTGTTAGTTCAGGAGAGTATTTTCAAATTAACGCACAATTCGAGGATCAGCTTTACCATCTGATCCGACGATTTGATTCCTGCAGGTGCAAACCCATTGCTGGCCCACGATGAGTCAAACCAAACCAAAGGACGTTCCTGTTAGGCCTGATTCCCGCGGCGAGCAAATGCAGTACTCGGGCCTGGCGCCAGAATGCTCTCGGCATCAGATGGCAGATTTTCTCTTATTGCATTTAATAAATTTAATAAACCCCACACGTCATGTATATAGTCCTCCAGGGAAATAAACAGCACCTGTGGTTTATCTCCTAGCAGAAAATGAAGAAGCCACTTCTTATTGCATGTGAGTGCCATGGAACAGCCCACATGTTCATGTACCAACAGGCACAGGAGGAGGGCTACTGCGCAAACAGAAACGTGACCGTAAATGTGACCCTACCTCAGGCTGTGCAGTTTCACAGACGGCATGACCTTCAGTCATTTTCTAATACTCAGGTAAGAGTGGCCCCGAATTTCCTGGAAGAAACCTTAGCGAACGTCTTTGCTCACTTCCTCATTTCATCGATGTGAATGAATGAGATGAAGTGACTCACTCTCAGTCAAACAGCTGAAGAAGACACCGGGCTGGGATGGAGCCAGGCCTGGGGCTGCTAGGCCAGGGTGCTTTCTCTAGGTCCTCTCTCATCTTGTTCATCAAGACACTGCTTGGCCAGCTCGCCTCCCTGATGCTGGCATTTCAGAAAATCTGGTTTTCACACAACTTGCTTCCAAGCACAGTCAGAAATAAGTAAGAACACAACCAGAAGGGACAGCTGGATGGGAGGGAAGGCAAGAAAGGAAGTGACCACACAAAGCTAAGTTCTTGTCCAGCTGCAGCTCATCAATTTCGCTGCTAGAGGGAAAGATAGGAGAGCTGAGGAAGCCCATCAGGAAAACAGTAAGGCTTACCAAATCTTCCTTTATCTATTATTTTTAGCAAGTGGAATCAAATAAGCCAGTGGTTCTTAACCTTCCTAATGCCATGGCCCTTTAATATAGTTCCTCATGTTGTGGTGACCCCCAACCATAACATTATTTTTGTTGCTACTTCATAACTGTAATGTTGCTACTGGATATATTTAGGTAACCCCTGTGAAAGGGTCGTTTGACCCCCAAAGGGGTGGTGACCCACAGGTCAGAACCGCTGATATAAGAGCATCCTCCAGATGTTCTGCAGTATTGAGTGCCTCTGCCGAGATGGGGAGCCAAGAAACCCTGTCAAGAAATCTATTTGGATTTTGGGGGGTCACTCATCTTCTTCCCTCACAGTATGTGTACTTTAGTTGGTGACTTAAAAACTCTATTTCCCAAAAGAAAAGCAGAATATTGCATATTGGAATCCATCTTTAAATTTTAGAATGTGATAGAGCTTGATGGTATATAATGAGGCTGGTGAAATGCTGCTAAATATTAACCACTGCGACATTAGATACAGACTCATGAGGAGACAAATAAGGATCTCAGAAACTCCCACTTCTGCCCAAACTTAATGCCAATGTGGCCTGAGAAACAGTTCCTTAGATCACCTGATTTTAAATCCCAAGGTTTTATACATTTGTAGGAAACTGCATAGAAAGATCTGAGGCTTCGTAGGGATGACCTCTGGAAAGGAGAATGCATTAGCCAGCACTTGTTTGTAGAGTTCACTTTATACTTCTGAACTCAGAATTTTATAATGAGTATAATACAGTCATGTATTTCTTGTTTAGTTTTCAAAAATTTTAAAGAAATGAAAAAAATTTACCTGTAAGAATTTACTTCTGGTCAACCCATTTATGGGGGGAAATGCTCGTCTGGGTGGCAGTGACCTGCTAAGCCCTGGCTGTGTCATTAACTTCATAGGTTCTATTTTTACTTATTTGTCAAATGAGGTGGTTGGATTAGATCATCTTTTTGATTCTATGATCCTTCTGGGTAAATGGGAAGAAAGCCAATCTGAATTATAGGAAGTCCTAATTGAACTATAGTTTCGTAAAGAAATATCATTTTCTAACCTTGAGGTAAATTAAAAGTATCTCCAAGTCATTCTGGCCATTTTGGTTGAGCCTGAAGCCGCCTCCTTTTTAAACTGGAAGAGCCAGGTGGGAACCCCAAAAGCCAATGACATGGGGTAGGTCTCCTGGCAGTCCCTCTGGAGCCCCAATCCTCAACATTTGCCAACCCAGCACGTTTAAGCTAAAAGCATTTGACGTGTGTGTGTGTGTGTGTGTGTTTAAATCATTTTATCAAAGTTGCTGAAATGAATTGTGTGCTTTGTTTCATTTGTTAGCTGTGTTTTTAAACATTTTACTTCGATGCCCCATTGTTGAATGTTAGGTGGGATGAGCTAACTTTCCGCTCTTTCTCAGTGAGGGCTGCGATGGAAAGTTACTGTTTGAGGCCCACCAAGTTCCAAAGCACAACAGAAAGACAACGTAAGGCAATGTAATGTCCGTATTCTAAAATGCAGCAAGTAACAAGCATAGGAGCTTGTTAGAGACCTTTGTAATTCTCATCTCAGGGAGACGGTCTACCTTACTAGCCTTGACCATGAGAACTGTGAAACCTTTCTGGAGCCCCTGCACTTCCTTGTGTTTGGGCCATGTAGGCATCCTTTCAGGAGAGGCAGGTCTACCACCAGTCAGGACTGAGCCTGGGACTTTGGCCTGGGAGCTGAGGGAGGGGTGGAGGGTGTGAAGCCTGTGCCGGCAAGTCAGTTCAAGGAAGCGGGCATCTAGGAGCTGCAGGGATGGAGTGAGGTCTGACGCACGCAAGCATTCTGAAAGCTGAGGTGCCAGGCAATGAGGACAGTGGAGAGCCTCAGAAACTGTTCAGTGAAACAAGAGGCTCATGTTTCCGTCCTGCCCAGAACAAACTGGAATGGTTATAAAAAGAAGCATGGGTCAGGGGAGAGACTGCCCACAGCCTCTATCCTTCCCATCCGCTGGCCAGAAGTGACACTTTCAAGGGCCTCAGTATTGTTCACCCTGTGACTCGGAGGTTCCAACTGAGCTGGCAGAACTGAAAGGAAATGCATGCTCAGGGTGGCCGACATGACGCCTGCTTACCCGATGAGTGCTGCTAGAAGGGAACCCCCTGCCTGTCAAGTTTTGTTCTTCTAGAATGGTCCAACACTTTCCCTAAAGTGTGGCTTCTATTTCCTAACAGAGTAGCAACTGTTTGATATTATGGAAATAAACTTTATCTTTCCTCTTTCTGCATTAATTCCCAATTAGAATGGAATTCCAGTTTTCCTATATTTAGGTCAAACAGGTCCGATAACATTTTCTCACAGTTTTCTATATATTTCTTCTTTAATATGGCACTTTCTTCCTATCACAGCTTTTGCACTTGCTTGATAATATGGCATAATCATAGTAATTCCTTTATTTATTATTTCAGGGACAACTGTGGAATTAAATGTGGCTGTTAACATTAATTTAAAGCAAGTTTACTATGCATTTGTATTGGATCTTAAAATGAAGCTTGTACTTATGTAAACAGCAGGACGAATGCCTAGATTTTAATAAATATAATAGCAACAAAAACTAATTAAAAGATAAGTAGATGGGAATTTAACCTCTTCAATTTAAAAGCTCTTAGCTTGAATCTTTCATTAGAAGAGCTTCATCAACAAGTTGTAAACATTCTCAATAATTAAACATGAATATGCGATCTATGATAAAATTTGGACCTTAGGCCATATATGCTTAACTATACAAGATTACACTTGCATGGATTCCCTCTTTTTCTTTTTTTATTAGCTTCAGCATGTGTAATTGTCTTGTTCCTATTCCTCCATCATTTACCATATTAAAAAATGTGTCTTCCCACAGACGAAGTGTTCATTGATAAGCCACAGGGAACTTAAAGACTATATACCATGTCCTTACCAATTAATAATGTTGTGGATGTGGTTGATGAGGATTGAGTTATTCATCAGAATCTTTCTGTGTCATGTCATTGCAAACTAAGACTCAGAGCACCAACTGGAGAGTGAAGAAGAAAATAGAATGATTTCACTTAAAAACCAAATATTCTCCTCAATTTAATCCCTGTACAATCCACACAAAATAATGGCAGTTTACTCGTAGGCCCCATTGTTTGTGAACATGGAAGAGTATTCATAAACTCCCCCAAGTGTCCAAATGAAGCTGCAATTCTGTGAGGTACGAAGAAAGTTTTGGAAGTCAGAAGATGTGGGTTTTAGTTCTACCTTTGTCACTATGAGTGTGACCTTTGGCATCCTTAACCACTCTGGGACTGTTTCTACAAATTCTACATTGAAGGCTTGGGTTAGTGGAAAGTTAAGATTTCTTTCAGTTATCAAATTTCATTAGGATTCTATAACATTTGTTTAGAAAGTGCAAAAATAGCAGCTGGCCTATTTTAATGCAAGTTAGAAATAAAAACAAAGATAAAAAATATGATTTGAACTATTCAGGTAAATAAATAGTGTATAATCCTCTCCCACCTCATTGGTTCTCTTTCTATCAGATTTTGTATATGAGATTTTAATCACTTAAAACAGCTGCAATTTGTGATGAGAACAATGAATGATCTGCTGGAGTGGCAACTGGATATAAATGAGACGGAGGGGCTCATCTCATGCTAAACACAGTGGCTGGTACCTGGCACATGTGAGAACTTTTAATCATCACTCACTCGAGATGTTGAGTTAACTAATGAGATATTAACTAATTAGTCATTTAGGTAATAAGTGTTATTATTTACTTGGCGTTAAAACTAGAATTAACCACAATGAAAATGTTCTACTAGTATATTAGAAGCATTACAGCAAAATTTTATACAGCAACATCCTCAAACACAATAGAGCTGACTAAAACCAAATACTTAAGAATTCTCCTCTCTGCTCTCTATCTTCTTTCTAAATAGAAGGGCTGATGGTTAATTTAGGATCTGGGGCATGAATTACTGATATCGTTAGCGGCTGGCTTTCAATCATCTTAAAGAATTCTGGTTTTATTTTATTTTTATTTAAGAATGATCGAGTTCATTGGAAATAAGTCTAGCTTTCATGGGTTTTCTTCTACTTCTCAGCAACTTCCTTAGTTCCTTCGTTTCTTGTTGCTAAGTCAGCAGAGTGGTTATAAAAGGGAGATGATTTAAAGGTGACTTACAGATGTTAAATTTCAGGGTTTTTGTAAGAAACTTTCCAATTTGAACAATTTAGGATTTTAGAAGAAGGCTCAGAAGTAACAGAATATTCCTCCAGGATTGAGGTGAGTTAATGAATAGCCTTGAACTTACAAAGGGTTGGAACTATGGATGAGTGTGTGTGACGCTATATGCACACATGGAGAGATGAGTCATTAAGTGCTGACCAGCTTTCCTTAACCATACGTCACCGCCGTGGCTAACGGAAAGAGCTGGCTTGCACCTTGTCTGCCCAAAAAAAGACAAATAAAAGTTCTATTTAGCTGACAAGGAAGACACAATTTCAAGTGAGGAAAAAGGAAAGCGGGTTGAATGAAACTGAGAATAATGAAGGTAAAGTATTACTCTTGACTTCTGGGGGAAATGTTTGGTTTTCCTGTGTGAGGGGAATTATGTAAATGTGGATGGTGGTAATAATCCCACCAGAGCATATTTTGTGTGGCAGTGAAGTACATGTTTGAGAGCTGCTCAGTGAGTTACTGTTATTTTTTTACAAAGCTATCATCCTTACACAGAAAATGGGTGCCGGCAAAATACTGCCCTCTCAAATACATCGACTCCATACAGAACTGAATATTTTTCAACCTGAATTGAAATATAAAAATGTAATTAAAAGAAGTTTCAATGTTATAAATTGCTATTTTCAAACAAGGGTCATTTAATGAAATATAACCCCTGTAAATAATAGCTGTTGTGTAGAATGTCCTATATGGTTCGTCATTTCCCTTTTAACAAAGTGCTAAATCAGAATGGAATGACATCTGTCATACAATTCTTAATGAGACTACATTAAACATTTAGTCACCTTTAATATAATCATTTAAGAACCTAACAGATGAAACTGTATTTCACAGAAACAAGGGTAACTTTAGGTCGAGACACAAAGTGTGTGTTCTAAAGTCACTGGGAAGCAGTTGGTCGCCATAATAAAGTGGCCGGGGGTTTCTGACCTAATTAAAAATAAGGAGTCATAGAAGAAACGGCTTTATTAGGAAAAAAATGTAGTGTACATGTGGCTAATGTCTATCCTGGGTATACCTGTTGGCTATTTTTCTGATTAAAATCGGATATAAGGTTTAAACTTCTTTAGAAGTTAGTGGCATTTCTTCCTATTGTGATGTGTCCCTTAGGGGAGGCGTTATCTCCAGGTGATAGACGCCCTTGCTTTCTTTTCATGGTAACAATGGATCCGTCAGCAGTGTGGCACTGGCACAGAGCTCAGAGGAAATTATTTAGGTAGCGCCTTGGGTGTAAGACAGCAGACTGCCAACCCCAGCAGCGGGCACAGGCATGCCATTTAGAGAGTTTTTAAATCCCCGGTTATCATTTGAGTCCCACATTATCATTCCCTAGTAGTAATTAAATTAACGTGATCACCGGCAACTTCACAAGACCTCTGAGTGAAGTTCCTGCCTTCTCCTTTTTATCCGGCAGGTGTGCAATTCCGAGCAAATGTGCAGGATGCAGAATGGATCTCCAGTGTCTCTGTACACTCCTTCGAGTCTGTGCTACTACACGGAGACAACCACATCAAGGTAGAGTCTGTCATAGGATTCCCTGAAGCACAGAATGAGGAGGAGACTGAGCAAACACGACCCGGGAAGGCACCAGTTGAACCAAGACAACTCTGCAAGACAGAAACACGCAGTTGTAAGCATTCACGTGTCACCAGCAGAACGCCCCCTGGAGGCCGGGAGCACACTGCTCTGCATTCAAAAGCACTTACCATAAACTCATCCTGGAAGGCCTGGCAACTGGCTTTCAATAAACAGAAAGAGTCTGGGGTCTAAGTGATGCATGTAACATACTACAGCGCTTTCATGTAGTGTATTTTTAATCACTTTGTTAATAAGTTTTCACCAATTTAATCCACCTTGACTTTGGTGGCAAAAAAGAATTAACTTCAAAGAAAAAAATCAATTACCTTTACATGTTAGTTTGTTAATTATTTTTAAGGGCCCTCTATCACTCTCATTTTTATCCTATTTAGGAATAGCTGCTGGATTACAAAGACAAATAAGAACATCACCTGAGTGGTAAGTGAAATAACACTTTTATTTTTTGGATAGAAACATCTGATTCTCAACAAAAACATCAAGTAGCAATTCACTGTAAAACAGATGAGAAAATATAAAAAAATTAAAGAAAAACAAAAAATTAATCCTAATTCTACCCTCACAGAAGATACTGTGCATATGTTGGCTTATTCATTTTTTCTTTTTTCCTACTGGCATCATAGTTACATATGATGCCAATTGCCTGAAAACCTACAAGAATCACCCAAACAGACAATGCTGTTATGAGCTGATTTAATGGAATTAAGATCATGCGTCTTCAAAAAGGCTTGCTCCTGAATTCAGGACTTGCCAACAGGCCAATCCTGGGCCTCTCACTACAGATACACACCAGCCCACCGTGGCTGCTGCCAGCTGTTTCCTCCGGCTCCAGTGGCCCTTCAGCGAGGCATCTGCTCAGCCTTCTCCTACCCCGACCCCTTCACCAGTCAATCCTGAGGTGCTGGGTGCAGAAGTGCGCAGCTTCTTGGCATAAAGAGGTTGGTGGCAGTGGTGGGGATAACTTCTATGGTTTAATATCCATGTAGCATTTTTAATTTAAAGAAACAGCAAATGGCCCTAGCTGGTTTGGCTCAGTGGATAGAGCATCAGCCTGAGGACTGAAGGGTCCCAGGTTCGATTCCGGTCAAGAGCCATGTACCTTGGTTGTGGGCACATCCCCAGTAGGGGATGTGCAGAAGGCAACTGGCTGATGTTTCTCTCTCATCAATCTTTCTAACTTTCTATCCCTCTCCCTTCCTCTCTGTAAAAAACAAACAAACAATAAAATATATTTTAAAAAGAAACAGCAAATGAGATAAATTCCCTGGGATATCTTTTCTTTGGGCACTGCTATCGGTTTATATTTTCCCTTTGTACATCCACTGAATGCTAATACTGCACTAATCTTCAAAAATCATCCTAAAGATGTCCTAATCATTAATCATATGGTTAATACGCTCAGGAATGGAAACCCAAAAACCAACAGGTAGGAGAAGGTAAGGAGATGGAATAATTTATAACTCTGATAAAGTGAAATACTTTTTTTTTTGTAATATGCTCAGAAAAGCCACCTCCTTACCTCTCAATTTCTACATTTTAAAAGTCAGACATGCTATTATATGGCATGTAACAAAGACATTTATTCCAATCATATCTCATGCAAAGCTGTTTTCTGTGCTACACTTGGGCTCAGAGAGGCTGTGACCTCTGGGATCTTGTCTTTATTCTGATACTAGGGGCCTGGTGCACAAAAATTTGTGCACTCGGGAGGTCCCTCAGCCCGATCTGTGCCCTCTTGCAGTCTGAGACCCCTCTGGGGATGTCTACCTGCTGGCGTGCCTGGCTAGCCTGGGTGAGGGGCTGATGGTTGTTTGCAGGCTGGCCAAGCCCCCCAG
This sequence comes from Murina feae, assembly GCA_004026665.1. Taxonomy (NCBI): domain Eukaryota; kingdom Metazoa; phylum Chordata; class Mammalia; order Chiroptera; family Vespertilionidae; genus Murina; species Murina feae. Next base: position 15,218 of record PVJC01002100.1, on the reverse strand, counting down.
TGGGGTTCTTCACCCCATTGTGGTGTGGCCAGCATGGGTGACAGGCTGAGAGGCGTTTTCAGGCTTTCAGGTTGCCCACAGCTCCCACTGACCCAATGTCCCAGCAAGGCTGGGGTTTATTTATCTTCTATAATTGATACACTGTTCCTTTAAGCTGAGGCCTAGGCAGATAAGGAAGCCTCGTGTCTGCTTCAGCACTGTGGCTTCTATAATTGAGACAATGTTGCAAATATGTTGTTGCCTGGAGCTGGGAGACGCCTAGGCAGCCAGCAAACACTTTTACTCCTGCTGCAAAGGATACTGCCTATTTACTCAGCTCCGTGAGTGCCAGCCTCCATCTTGGCTGGGTTAATTTGCATACAGTCACTCTGATTGGCTGGTGGGCGTGGCTTAGGCATCCCAAAGAGACGGTTAATTTCAATATTATGCTTTTATTAGATTAGATTCCCTGAAATGACACATCAAGTGTCTTCTGCTTTAATATTAACCATATTCTGGATTTCTGATGTTAATTTTAACAGGCAAAAAGAAGCAGTAAGAAAATAAGAAGAGAAAAAGCAGCAAAACAGTTTACAACAGCATACTGTTTGTAGTATTTTGACTTTAAGGGAAAAATTTCAGCTGTTTTTTATGGGGAGCTAGAGCACACACACATGCAGTAACAATCCATTGTCCTTCCTCTTCTTAAACCTAGCTAAGTGTTTGCCAAAGCAAAACTTCATCAATACTAAGCAAAACTTGGTCAAATATTGCCAAAGCGGACCTTCTAGTTTATCAGAGTTATAAATTATTCCATCCCCTTACGTTCAGATGAAGTCTTTAAAAATGCCTCATAATTACTCTTTAGTGTCATGGTAGTTTGGTCCATGTTTGCTATTATGCTTCTCTCTGAAAAGTCAAATCCACCTTTCAGTAGGTTCACTTGGCTCAGTTAACCCTAAGTGTTCTTTGAGATTCTTTGCCTTTTACGAAAGCAAAAGGTCAGGGATGTGAACCTGTACATTTTCCCACCAGAAGCCACTCACATCAACCACAATGTAGGTGCTCTAACAATCAGGAAATGGTTTGTGTAAAAGTGTCATTTAACTTAGCCATAGCAAAGTCAACTGCTGTCCTTTCGAGCCAGATGTCACAGGACACAATTAATGGAGCCAACAGAGTCCTAATCCATTGGATTTACTTAGTCTTACCCTTAAATCTTTTAAAGTGAGCACAGTTTTCTAACATTCCTTCCCTTTGTCCTAAACTAGAGAAAATATAGATCTATACTCCAAGGCTCCGCAATTTGCCTCTGCTTCTGCTGGTCCTCTGCCAGTTATTATGTACACTGTAACCTGAGGCTCTCGCTGCCAATTTATAGTTTGGACAGGTGCTATATTTCACTCGGTGTAGTGGCTCTGCACCAAACAGTGATGCTCTGTTGGGACCAAACTAATTAGGGTTTTTCTCATCCTCTCACCTTTTTCTACCAGAAGCACTATTGTGCTTTCCACCCGCTCTTTCCATTCAACGATGCCATGGCTTCGTCTCTACCACCTTCAGGTACTTTTCTGAATCCAGATACCACCCGCCACAATGAACCTTTTATTTGTCTTTGGTGGTTTAACCAGAATGATGATGATTTAGCGAAACTATCTCCATTCTCATTTGTGAGGATCCAGCTGACATCATGATTTCACACACAGTGTAACACCCTGCTCCCTTCGCTCCACGTTAATTACCAACCCGATCTGACTATCAAACACACTGCCTGATTTCACTCCTTAGATGTAAGAATACTTCTCACAGGCCCACATATGCTGAAGCTGTTGTGCTGTTGTAACCACTACTCAATGCCCCCCACTTCAGCCAGACCCCTGAATCTTTTGAGCCACAACATAGCCTCAAATTCATGATCAGCTGCTTCAGAAATGAAAGGACTGAGGTAAACAACAACAACAAAACAACAACAACAAAAAGCTTTAAGGCTTTTAGCCAAAACCTGCTGCAAAACTTCTAGCGCAACATCAATAAACCAATAATACAAACTTCAGAATAAGTTACAAATCATACAATAGAATGTAGGCATACGTTTGTTTCAGAGCATATAAAGAATGTAACAGCATCCCCTAACGATGCTGTAAGTGAAGTTATCAGAGTAAAACATCACTGTGCTGAGTGAAATAACTCACTGAGATTCTCAAAGCAAATATTATAGGAAACAACTGAGTTTTATAAATATGCTTATATTAGGGAGCATGTAACAATTTTTTAAAAGTGACCATGAAAAAGCCAAGTCAGAACAACTCTAAGAAACTTTTGACACTGTCCCAGGTACCAAAGCAGACCCAGGGCCCCAGGGCCTCGGTGTAGGACACTCGCTGTCGATGGTGGCGACGGCCATGAGCTGCAAGCAAATCGCCAGTGGAGCCTTCCCTGGTGGGCGAGCCAGTATAGGGCTCACTCTGGGCCAGTCCGTACGCCTGGAAAACTGTCTGATGTAATCGCCTACTGGGTAGCACCTTGTGGGAGACAGAACTCAGTCAGAAAGTGCAGTGCTGCTCTGAGAAGAAACCTCAAGAGCCGCAGATCTTGACGAAGAGGAAAAAGCTGGCCTTCCCATCATGTAACTAACAGCTGAATTCTGACATACAACTTAACTTCTGGGTGAATTTTTGAAGTTTTAAAATGACTAAATTATGACATTTGAACACTGGCTCTAATGGAAGAGAATTCAATGTATCATAAAAACTGTCAAGGGTATTAGGCTGTGGAGCTAAAAGGTATTTTTAGGAAATAATTTATCAGAATTTTCAGGTTTGCCATTTCTGTATCATCATGCCTCAGTTATAAGGCATGTGAACCTTTGCCGCAGGACTTTTGGGACAACAACAATTAACTGTATGTGAAAGGTTCTCAAAGCAGTTTTCATAGTTCTGAGGACTGCAGCCTCAGAGAGATGTGGGGTATGTTTGTGCGCCTTCAACAGACACACTCAAAACCAAATATATAAAAGTGTTTCTTTAAAACAGAAGCATGGATAGTTAAATTACTAACACCAACCAGCTAGTTATCCGGAAGGAAACAAAACAAACACTGGGGGAGTGTCAGGATCTCCGGCGTGACAGGGATATTCTGCTGGCCAAGCAAATGGTCAGGAGTGCCCTGGGCTCTTCCAGTCAGACAGTGTAGGGATATTCCCTGCCCTAAACTGATCAATAAATACGTGTCACAGTCCAGAGACCGCACACAAGAGGGTTACTGGGGGGAAACATTATCTGGCACCGGCTGCTGTTTCTAAACACTGAGAGGACAAAACTCTATTTCCAGCAGACAGCGAAAACCACGCTCTACTGGGCTGCAAGGACCACTACCGAACCTGTGCCCATGAGCTGGAAAATTGTTTCTATCTCCCGGAGAGGCAACACAGCCACCTTCGACACTTTACCTGGCAAATGAGGGGTGCTGAGCCTCTTAATTGCAACTGTGACATAACTGAAGTAGATTAAAGCTGATAGGTAGTAATTATCAGGTGGTTCTGTTTAGAAAACTCCCTGGAAGCCAGCACCTTAGTCCAGCAGGTGGTGACGGCATTTTCTCTAAAGGAAACACACGTTTCCAGGACAGTCAGGAGTGGTCTGATGTCACTGACGTCACTCTCCTTCATCAGATAAACCAAGCACACATCAGGTTTAGCAAAGCTAAAACCTACTTCACCTGCATTACTGATTGACAGAAAAAAATCTAGTTTGTTGTTAATTATAATCAGAAATGAATATATCATGTGTACGCTTTTTGCTGTTAGGTGAAAATATGATGCCGAAAGTTGCCCAAAACTTAGGGCAAATTCTATTTCATCAGCTTTGAAAGTTTAGAAAATGTGTTTTCCAGGTAAGCAGGTTATCATGGCTATGATTTCAATTATAAGCTTGTCAGGAAGCTTCCTATAAACAATTAGGCCTCTTGGAGCAACATATTTTAGAGCATTTCTTACATTTGAATCTTAAAGATTCTTCCATGTACAGATTATTCACATTTACTAGTATTTGATGAGTAGTAAGAGAATAGCAACCGGAGTGTGGGAGGGAGTAATTTTAGATTGATTAAGATGAGAAATAAAATAGGACATAAATCTAGTAGAAATTAATACAAGCTTTGTATTCAAAGAGTCACAGGCATGAGTTCTTATTTTAACACACAAAAACAATTCTAGATACTTACGCCCAAATCTTCTGAAACAGAAAAACAGAATTTGAATTGCAGAAAAGACCAGAGAAAACCAAACAACTGTACAGAAAATACAAACCCCAACACCAGTGGGCCTGCCTTCAACACGCCCGGCAGCCTCTCCAGCTGTCCCCGTAGCGCCTCCTCCCGCCTCGCAAAGGTTATGTGAAAGTTTCATTCTCTCCGGAAGCCCCCTTCTCCACGTTCTTCCCACCCACTCTTAATAGCTGAACTGGCTTCTAAGCAGAATGCTGATGCCATCAAGAATGAACTCCTTCAATATTCTGCCCAGCAAAGGTATCTGCCTCCATGCCCATCGACACAGCCTTCTCTCCCATCTTCTTTTGTGCAAGGCAAACTCCTCCACGTGGGTTCAGGACCCCATCCCTTTTTCCTTTGTAAGGATTTCCCTTTTCTTCAAATGTGTACCCCTGGGTTCTAACTTCAGCCTTCTTTTCACTCTATACTTGCATGACTATGAGTAGCTACTTAAACTTAACTAAAATGAAATTAAAAAACCCAGTTCCAGCTCCTTAGCTGCACTAGCTTCATGTGGCCAGTGGCTACTGTACCGAGCAGTGCAGATAAAAACATTTCCATTGCCATAACAAGCTCCGTTTGGACAGTGCTGTCCTATACACTCTATACACTCCCTGGATGATCTCATTCATTCCAAGGCTTTAGACTATGTACCCCTGACATTAATGTATACCGCTGTTAAGATAGGAGATTCTAATTTTTTTAAAAAAATAATATACCAGTGGTTCTCAATGGGACCTGAATATTAGAATTTATAAAAATTATAAATGCTGGGCCCTGGTCCAGGTTAATTAAATCTGAAATTCGAGGAGGAAGGTAAGGGTACATTAGATCAGGTTAGGATGCATTAAAAAAAAACTGAAGGTATTTTCTTTTACTAGCATGTAAAAGCTCAACTAAAGTAATCTGTCTTAATGAAAATTCTCCATATAAATTCCCTATATAGCAGTGCCACAAATCCCTCTCATAACACATCTTAACTAATAAAAGCGTAGTATTAAAATTAACCGTTTCTTTGGGACGGCCTAAGCCACGCCCACCAGTCAATCAGAGTGACTGTATGCAAATTAGCCTACCCAAGATGGCGGAGGCCGCAGTTCCGGTGTGCGGCTGCTGCCTCCGCCATCTTGGGAGCCTCCGTCCTGGGAAGGCATCTGGTGCCCTGGGCCGGCCGATGCCTTCCCAAGTGGGAGCCTTCCAGGGGGGCGGGGACCAGCGGAGGGACCCCGCGACCCCCTCCTAGGAGGCCGATCCAATGGCCAGCACCTGGCCAGAGACACCCGATCGGCCTCCCAGGCGGAGAAGCCTTGGGGGGGGCGGGGACGAGCCGGCGGGACCCCGCGACCCCCTCCTGGGAGGCCGATGGGGTGGCCAGCGCCTGGCCAGCGCCACCCAATCGGCCTCCCAGGCAGAGAAGCCTTCCCGGGGGGTGGGGACGGCCGGCGGGACCCCACGGCCCCCTCCTGGGAGGCTGATGGGGTGGCCAGCGCCACCCGATGGGCCTCCCAGGCAGAGAAGCCTTGGGCGGGGTGGGGACTATCCGGGGGATCCCAAGGCTCCCTCCTGGGAAGCCTATGGGGTGGCCAGCGCCACCCCATCGCTTCCTAGGCGGATGGCCTGGAGGGTCAGTGGGGGCTGTGGCCAGTCTGCAAACTGCCCTTAGCCCCTCACCCAGGCTTGCCACACCCCCTGGGGTGAGGGTCCCCACTGGGGAGCTTGACCAGCCTGCAAACAGACATTGGCCCCTCACCCAGACTGGCCAGGCACACCAGCAGGTGGCCATCCCCAGAGGGGTCCCAAACTGTGAGAGGGCACAGGCCGGGCTGAGGAAACACACACCCCCCCCGCCACCGCCCCAGTGCACAAATTTTTGTGCACCAGGCCCCTAGTTTAGATAATAAACAAGAAGCCAAATTTCTTACCTTTGTGATAAAATGTGAGAAAAAGTAAAAGGACTCCCATGAACATATTACTTAAAAAAGTGACAACTCCACAAGTAATTCCTTCTGGAACTGGGTAGACAGTTTCCACAAAAAGCTCAAAAAATATAGGTATGGTGCTATTCAAGAACACTCCCAGGAGAATACAGGAGGCATACAACGTCACTGAAATAAAAACACAAACAGGTCAGTTTCCCGGTGGCAGCAGTGAAGCACAGCAGGTAGGTCTTCTGGGGCCTCTCTCTTATAAGTATTGACTCTGCAGTTTCATTTCTTTTCAATGGCAGCTGATAATGTTTGACAAGGCATCATACACCCGTCAGCTCTTTGCTCCGGTGGGCAGATAGGGAGAAGTTTTGTTGCTAGATGCTTACCAGTTTAACGGTTTTATCTTTTTGATGGCTTATTCCAAAGCACAGAAACAATTTTACCATTATAATATAATTAAAAGGAGTCTTCCTCCTTAGTCATACACTCCTGGCAAATAGAGAGCTAGATAAAATATAGCAACTAAATTTGAAATCTAGACTCATTCTGTCATTTTAAAGAGAACTTAAAATCTAAGAATAAGTATAAGAAACATTAAGTACTACTGAAAGTTACATCTTTAAAGAGACAGTTAATAACAACCCTCCCAGTACAAAATAAAAATTATTCAGTATGTAATTCCAGAAGAAAATTTCATCCAGAAATGTATAATTAATAGTAATTGGCGCTCTGGCCAATGAGTGTCAGCCCACGCACTGAAGGGTTGTGGATACGATTCCTGGTCAAGGGCATATACCTAGGTTGTAGGTTTGATCCCCAGCCCTGGTTGAGGCACATACAGGAAACAACTAATCAGTGTGTCTCTTGCACGCTGATGCTCCTCCCCCCCTCTCTTTTCTTCTCCTTTCCCTCCTTCCCTCCCTTCTACTGTCTCTAAAAATCAATATGAGGATTAGCAACAACAAAAAATAGTAGTTAGAACCCTAGATTAGCCAATAAAAAGCCTATTAACCCTGTTTTATAGTGAAATTTTGAATAAGAACATTATTCTTTTTCTTAGAATAAAGTTTAGAGACATGCACCCCACTCTAATTAATTATATCATTTGCTACTGCTTATATACAAACCTTCACAAATTTTAATTTGAAGGTAAAAATGGAACCAGTGAGGAAAAAATGATATCCTATTTAGAAATCTAAAACATGTCTCCTGTAGACTAATAATTATGTCATACCCACTAGTGATAATGCATAGAACTTATTCTAAGGTTAAGGTTACCAGGAAAATATTTTTAATAAAAATATTTGTTAAGAAAAAAATTTCTGTACAGAAAGTGAAGGAGTTATCCTAAATCTGTTAATGTATTATTCATAGAGCATAGCAAATTACCACAATTTATCATACTAATTATAATAATTAACAGTCTAAGACATTGTTGAAGGGGTAAAAAAATAATATCCACTGTTTTCTAATAAAATTTTGCCAATTAACCTCAAATCTCACTTTCTCTTCTAATTATACTGGCCTTTCAGGGTTATAAAATATTTAGTGTGCCTTCTAATAACATAATTAGCTGGTGATGACTTTGACTTTCTTTGCATAGACAACACATGAAAACAGAGAAAAGGATGACAGTGAATAAAGGACATGCTACTGGCTAAAGCAGTGACCAAATTACCCACAGAATTAAATGGGAAGCATCGAATAGTTACAATAAATACCATTTAAATCATGAAGTAACTGTGAAGAGATTCCTGCAAACAACAAAACCTAACACTGCATGCTCACTATATATTTACTAGACATAGATCATGTAATTCAAGCTCCAATTCTACCTAACACAGACTCACTAGTGACCCTAGGAAATCCAGGGATGGACTAACACTGGTAGCTTTTATAGAATATTCTATCTATAAAACATTTTATAATAATTTATTGGGCAGTTAATGGTAATCAGAGCAGATCTGGCTATTGACCTAAACACAGACAGGCCTAGGAGTTTAAAACATGACAACACTTAAATAAGTGACAGGAAAAAGCAAACCCTTAAGAACTAAAAAGTGCTACTGCTAAGAATTCATAAACCAATGACAGACGTACTATTTTTTAGGAAATATGTTTGGAAATAATCCTTTTGACATTTATATTTCTGAAGGAAATATACCCTCACATGTAATATATAATCAGGCAAATTAAAATGTAATACCTACAAAATAATCGTAATCTCTATATAATAGAATAATTGCATGTTGTTAAAAAAAGAAAGATAATGTAATGATGAGGACATACTGAAAAGGAATCATCTATTGGTATGGAGTCTTGAAAAGAGATATCTGAGTTTGCTGATTTTTATCAATCATGATAGCAAAAAAAAAAAAAAAAAGAAAGAAAGGGAGAAGAGAGAGATAGAGAGAGAAAGAGAGAGACTTGGGATGTCTCAGAGAAGGAGAGCCTGGTGACGCAGGGGAGGAGCCCTGTCTGAAAAACCTCTCACGGCCATGTAGCTCCTGTGGCTTCAGTTTATGCTCATTATAAATCTTCCAGTTTTGGTTTCTTAGGTATCTAAACTGTGGGAAGGGAAGAGGAAATCTTGGTCATTGGAAAAATAAAATTTTTATTGTGATTAAACTTTGTTGATGGAGCTATAAATAATTCATTTTCTGGTGGGTAATTGAAAATGTCTATCAAAATAAATAATGCACACTGTCTGACCCAGCGATTCCAGATCTAGGAATTTATCCTGCAAGTCCAAGTATATAAAGCAGACTCACTAAAATATTGTTTGTAGCATAAAAATATTAAAACCAAGCTAAATGTCTACAAATAGGAAGTTGATTATTAAAAAATGTATCAAACACCCAAAGATACATTATACAATCATTAAAAATGAATTAACTTTATATGTATTGATATTAAAGACATCTAAGATATGTAAGTAAAAAAAGGTACAAGTGTTATATTTTTAAAAAGGATACACACATTTGCAAATGTGTAGAATTCTCTGAGCAAATACCCAAGAAACTGACATTCAGGGATGCCTCTAGAGAGGGAAATTGGGGGCACAGAAAAGTAGACATTTTTCATTGTATACCCTTTATCTACCATTTGAATTTGAGTTGGTTTTTTTTTTTTTTTAACTATGTGTATATCTTGCCTATTTGACAAAATAAAAAGGGAGATTTCATTGGTAATAAAATAGTGAATTGGTAGCTCATCCAACTCCCCTTCATGCAAAATTGGTAGCTCACTGACTCAGGAGCCTTGACATAAACATTCCCATTTTATTTACTAGAATTCCTGTTAGACACAGGAAAAATATGCTGCGATGAATAATATGCCACTTCAGAGGCCAGTAATAAAAAAGTATTTTCATTCAATTCTCTTGCTCTCAATGTTTGCTTTTTATCTCTATACATAGAAGGCTAATATGGTAGGTGTCCAACCGTCCAACTGGTAGCTATGAGTGCATACTGACCATCAGGGGGTAGATGCTCAATGCAGGAGCTGTGGAGCTGCAATGACTTGGCAGCAGTGGTTCTCGGGTGACGCACCCCGAAACCAGAGAGGAGGGATCCCGATTCCTCGCAGGGCCATGTGATTCCACCTTCGGCCATGGGTTATGCTGTTGCTGGGGCACTATCAGCCCTGAATCTGGTTAACTGCACACTTGAGTTTGCGTTCCACACCCTGCACAACAGCAACTTTGCAGAGTGCCCTCTCGCACTCTGGGATCTCTCTGGGGATATCAGAGAGCTGATTTCAACCTGATCCCCACAGGCCAGGCCAAGGGACCCTACCTGTCAGAGGGACCCTGCTCACTCTGCAGACACCCTTCGAGCCACAGTGCCACCCCAGGTGCAGCCGGCCAGGGAGGGACCATGGGAGGTTGACTCCAGGGCGTTTCTGGCCCATCTTGCCCAGTCCCTCCCCGCTGGCAATCTTCTAATTAATTTCCTTTCAATGTGCACGAATTTGTGTACCAGGCCCCTAGTATCTACTCTAATAAAAAAGTAATATACAAATTAACCATCACGCTGAGACACCTAAGTCACGCCCACCAGCCAAGCCATGCCCACCAGCCAATCAGAGTGATCTTTGATGGTGGTTAATTTGCGGGAAGACTAAAGACAGTGTAGAAGGAAGCCAAGTGCTGCAGAAGGGAGCCAAGCGGTGGAGAAGGGAATGGAGTCGAGGCAGTGGAGAAGGGAGGAAGAAGCGGGAGGTGGGGGGAAGCCGAGGCGGCAGAGAAGGGAGCTGAGGCGGCAGAGATGGGAGGGAGCTGAGGCAGCAGAGACGGGAGGCAACCGAGGCGACAGATACGGGAGCTGAGGTGGGCTTCGCTCCCTTCTCTGCTTCGCTCTGGCTCAGGAAGCCCTATTTTTGCAGGAATCTTCCTGCAAGGGGCTATTAATATATATATAAAAGGCTAACATGCTAAGTGTCTGACTGGTGCTGCCGTGACATACACAGAGAAATGGCACCGTGGAAGTGGCGCCCACAAAGCAACACTTGGCTTCTCCCAAGTGGGACATAGGCCCTGCCACTACACTAGAACCACACACCACCAAATCACAACTGATGCTGCCAGGACCCTTCGGTGCAAAATGCAGCCCCAAAATGATGGCTGTGGGCACCAGGTCATGATGTTATGTAGCAACATCCGGCTTCCTCTCCCTAGCGACTAGCCTCCTTACAGTTTTTTCAGCCCAGGAACATGACTCGCTTTATAGCCAGGTGGAAATATTTCACACTTGAACCAAGTGTCTGTGAAGTGTTTTTCCCATGCCTCATCTGATTTGATCCTCACAGGAGTCCTGGAGTAGGTAGATAAGAGACTTGGTGGAATCCTATTTTCTTTTCATTAGCCGGAAAATGGAGATTTAGAAAGCTTAGAAACTTGACCCGACTGAAAAGAAGAAAGAAATGGAGGACCTTGAAAATGACTTCAGGTTTTCTCACTGTGCAAAATAGAGTCAAACACTGCTGCAGTTAAATATTTTACCCTTTGTTCTTCCTGCATGATCTACAATAATAATCTGCTTCAGTTAATATTTACTGACAATTACCTGAAAGAGAAGTTGGGGTGCTTCACTGGGTTGGAGAAAGTTTAATTAAGCATTATCTATAAACATGTAAAGCTCTCACTGGCACCAATCACATGCATGTATTTCAACCTGTCATTGTTGATTGTGAATTTGGTTAACATTTCTATTATAGAGAAAGGGCGAATGGTGATATTAAAATATTCCTTCTAATTAATTTCCTTTCAATGTGCACAAATTCATGCACTGGATCACAAGTATTACTATAAAAATGATGAGCAAGCCCTAGTCAGTTTGGCTCAGTGAATAGAGTGTCGGCCCGAGGACTGAAGGGTCCTAGGATCGATTCCAGTCAAGGGTACATAAATTGGTTGCAGGTTCCCTAGCCCTGGCTGGGGTGCATGCAGGAGGCAACCAATCGATATGTCTATCTCACTTGGATGTTTCTCTCTGTCTCTCTCCCTCCCTAAAAATCAATGGAAAAATATCCTTGGGTTATTAACAAAACAAAACAAAAAAAAAGATGAGCAAAAGGTTGTTTTACACTTGATGGCTATGCTGAAATCAGTTCTTATAGTAGAAACTAAAGAATCAAAGTAATTTGCACAGGAAAGGGTTAAATTAGGATCTCCATAAGCAGAATGGGGGAAGGTGGCTGTCAGGACTGATTTAAAATACTCCTCCTCAGAGTTCTGGGGCATGCCAAAAGTAGAGGCTGATTTTTAAGAGCCTGAATTTGACTTCCATTCGAGTTTGCAGTTCAGAGCCTGATACAGTGTCTTTATATACTGATTTGGCAGATCTAGTGGGTGAATGTCATCTATTAAAAGTCAGGCAGACAAGATAATTTCCTGCTCGTCAGAGAGGGTTCAAACTACATGATCATTAAATATTTCCACGAATTTCTATAGTACTCATGCTAAAATTATAACAGACTGCCTTTCAATTAAAAAGCCAAGCTAATTTAGCAGAACAAACACAATGCTGATGTAGAGTTCTTTCAAAGAAGCTAACAAAATTCACAGGCCCATAATTTCAATTGTAAAAACACAAAGCCCCGCGTAGCACAAAATACAGTTACAATGGATGTGTTTCAAGAACATGAATTGGATCATAATCCCGAACACCTGGTCCCCCGCCCCTGCTCCCAGTGACAAACCAAATTACTAAACTTTAGGGAAATAAAACTATGTATAAATACATTTTTTAAGCAAAATACTCAAACCTTAGATGAGTAGCAATTATAAAACAAACACAAAATTTCAGATAAGGACTACTTCCACTCAACATCTAATGAGATTCTCAAGATATCATCAAGAACAATTTCAAATCTTAGATTTACATAATTTTAAAGACATTTTTGAAAATACTTTCAAATATATTATCATATTTTATCATCCTATCGACTCCTTGATGCAGGTAAGGCGTTTTATAGATGAAATGACCAAAGTTCCGAAGGCCAAAAGTGAATTAACAGTGGTAAAATAATATAATTAAGGCCTCCAGAATTTAGCATGTTTTCCACAAAGCCACTGTGTCAGGTTGGAAAAACACAAACAAGGCTTGGTATTTCTTTTATTCAGTGGTATTGACACAACAGGCATGCTCCTCAAATCTGTATTCAGCACAAAGCTGGAAGTGACTGCACATAAGACAGATGACAGAAATCAAAAATAGAGCACCAAAAGGCTACAAAGAAAGAGATGAACTTTAATCGTGATAAATGCAAAATGAGTCCAAAAATTATTGCTTAGGCATATAACAAGGAAAATTTTAGCTTAAGTTTTTCTTTAAAATCATTTATCAGGAGCCTATTACATATATGAAGAAAGCCACTATACTAGAACAATTAATAGGACATACTCTGTCCTCAAATCACTTTGAATCTAAAGATATATGATAGATGCCTATTGGCTCAGCAGCCACTTACATGCACAAGAAGAGCTCGGGAGATAATTATTCTTCATTCTCTTAGAAAAAGCAATGTCTCATCATGAGAATTAAGAGTCTCCTGATATTAAGTGCTGAGTGCAGCAGGAAAGGTGTGCTAAACTCTAGCAATACATTTTGAGAAGGACAATGACAAGCAATGGTAGGTTCAGAAGAAGAGTGACTATGCTGGTCAGTGGTATGGAATCCAAGTCCAGTAAGAAAGAGTTGTAAGAACTGGGGGATGGTTAGATTAAAAGGCTGAGGCCAGATGTGATAAATGTCTTCAAATGTTTTGAGGGCCATTAACGGAAGAGGGAGGGAGCTCGCTTGCTCTGTGGAAGCCATGTTGCTCCACATCAGTTATTTCAATAGAAGGAAGAATTTCCCAGGACCCAGAGCTGACTAACAACAGAACTGGTAATGTGCTTTCTCTTTGGGGAGGTATTTAAACTGCAGTGTGATGAAGATCTATCTGGGTGGTAATGAAAGAGATACACTGGTATGTTTATGGGATGATAAGTTACATCAGATGATGACCAGGATTCATTTAAATAGATCAATAACAAAATAAAAAGATATAGGTAAGAAAGCTTAACTAGGATATCAAAAACAAAAATCTTATAGGTGCTTCAAGATAGATAAGAATAGAGAATTTGTGGTTTTATTAAAAAGCATTATAAATAAGACGTAAGGATTACAGAGGGAAACCAAGATGGTGGCATAGGTAAACACTGGAATTGCAGCCGTGCACAACTATTGCAATATCACAACGAAAAGAAAAAACGGACACCACCCAGAACCACAGGAAGGCTGGCTGAGTGAAAATTCTACAACTAGAAAGAGACTGAGAATCAAAGGAGGTGTGGAAGTGAAGTACGGAGGTATAGAGATGCGCGCGCGGGGCTTGGGGAGAGGGCTGGCGACAGAGGACGAGGTTCTTTTTCAATCCGGAGGGAGCCACAAGCTCCTGGTGCTCTGAACTCCAGTTCCAGGCGAGTTTCTGGGGACCCAGACGCATACCCGAAGGAGTGGGACTGACTGGCACCAAAAGAAAATCCAAAGCGGGTTTCTCTCAGTGTTGCTTGCAGTGATTACTGCGGGACACAGAGACCCAGTGTCTCTTAACGCAGGGTTGAGAATCAGCCATAGCTGACTCCCCGAGACCCTGCCCCTCCCAAGCTGCATGCAGAGGCTTTTGCATATAAAAGGCTGATTAGCCTCAGGCAAAGGCTAAAATAGCAACTCCTTGGAGATAGAAGAGCCAGCAAACCTAGTGGTCAGAGTGGGACCATCCTAAATACAACTCCTCAGATTCACAAGGGACACACTTGGGGCAGATGCAGTAAGCACCAAAGCCCCACTGAAACAACTCTTGCCCCATAAGGGTGTCTCCAGCACAGAAGTTCTCCCACTGTAGACACAGCTGACTCTCATAACCAAGTGACTTGGAGGTCAATTCCTCTCAGTGATCACCTAGCACAGAAAGCCACTCTATGAACCCAGGAGCAGCCAAAATGCGGAGACAAAGAAACAGGTCACAAATGACAGAATGGAGGAAAGCAAACAACTGGATATAGAGTTCAAAACCACGGTTATAAGGTTTTTCAAACATTTTCTAGAGACTTCTGATAAATTTAGTGAGACTCTTGAGGATATGAAAAAGACCAGCTAGAAATTAAGCATACACTGACTGAAATAAAGAATGATATACAGAGATCCAACAGCAGACTAGAGGATCGCAAGAATCAAGTCAAAGATTTGAAATGTGAAGAAGCAAAAAACACCCAATTGGAAAAGCCAAAAGAAAAAAGAGTCCAAAAATATGAAGACAGTGTAAGGAGCCTCTGGGACAACTTCAAGCTTACCAACAGCAGAATTATAGGGGTGCCAGAAGAAGAGAGAGAGCAAGATATTGAAAACCTATTTGAAGAAATAATGACAGAAAACTTCCCCTACCTGGTGAAAGAAATAGACTTACAAGTCCAGGAAGTGCAGAGAATCCCAAACAAAAGGAATCCAAAGAGGACCACACCAAGACACATCAAATTAAAATGCCAGAGGCAGAACAGCA
>PVJC01002099.1:0-83260 GCA_004026665.1 Murina feae | reverse complement strand
CTTCCTTCCTTCCTTCCTTCCTTCCTTCCTTCCTTCCTTCCTTCCTTCCTTCCTTCCTTCCTTCCTTCCTTCCTTCCTTCCTTCCTTCCTTCCTTCCTTCCTTCCAGATGCCTTGAGGCTTGCCGCCCCTAGGTTTCTGCAGGTTCTCAGCGCAGCAGCGTTTGCTCTCTCCTCTGCACCCCTAGCCCTTCCCCAGCACCCGTACTTAGCTTCTTGAGCCTCGGGAGCCGGTTCAGTGACTCTGAATTCATTTTTAAGTAGCGTGCCTTGTTCCCTCCTTTTAACAAGAGGTACACTTTAACACGCGAACCAGTAACCCGACCCACGCGTTTACAAATCGGCAGTGAATTAAAGCAACAACAACAAAAAGCTTCAAGGAAAAGGACAGGTGGGCTGGGGAAGGGGGAGATGTGTGCAGGGCGTGTGCGTGTGCGTGTGCGTGTGCGTGTGCGTGTGTGTGTGTGTGTGTGTGTGTACCGAATGGGAGGTCGGAGAAAGAGAAGGCCTCCCCTCCCCTGGAGTGCTCTGGGCGCACCGGGCTGCACGCCGAGATTGTTTGTAAAGTCCTCAAAGCCAGCAGGTAGAAGTGGCAGTTTTATTGCTTTATCCCCTGCAGCTTGCTGTTAACACGGTGAAGGCGGTCCCCCGTGCAGTCTGTGTTTCTGTCTTTATGTTTGCAGGTGCACGGCTTTTCCTCGCCGGCTCCCCCGACTGTGGCCGTGCCACGAGCGGGGCTGGTCCTCACGGGCCGGAAAGGTCCCCGCACCCGGTACCAGACCCAGAGCAGCAGTCAATTCGCAAAGCTCCCCCTCCTCCCCAAGCTTGCGTCATGCCCGAGGAAGCCCTGAGGACGGAGCTGACCAGGCTGTAGCTGCAGGACAGCCATCCCTCCCCCATTCGAGGGAGAATAAACCGCCAGTATTATGTCGGTGGCAGCTGTGTGTAGCCTGCGGTAAAGGTCCTGCTGAGACCTGCGGAGCGACTCACTCAGCCAGGGGCTGGGGAGTGGGGAGCGAGGGGTCCCGCGCAGCTTGATGGAGGGCTCTGTGCTTGCTGGGTAGAATCCAAATCGCATCCCACTTTCCCGTCTAGTCCCGCGAACAGCCAGCCGGAGAGCAAGTCTGGCCCCACACAGTGTGCCAGGGTGGTGGCTGGGAGTAGTGTGCCACGTGTGGCCTCTGCCATCAGCCCGGGTGAAAGGGGGCCTGCCGGCTGTGGCTGCTGCGGCAGGGGCCTCTCCCCTCCCCAGGGTCATTTCTCTCCAACGGGTCCCGGCATCTCAGCTTCGCAGTCCTTCGCTCAGTGTCATGGGGCGGTGATGAGCCCAGGCGGAGCCCGGTGATGAGCACAGGCAAGGCGGTTGGAATCACCCTGGTTCAGTCTAGTCCAGCCCGAAGCTCCAGCCCTTTCTGCGAGAGGCAGGGCCTCTGGGATTCTTCAGGGCCTCGGAGCGAAAGCCACACTCCGGGGCTCCTAGCCCCCGGCGAGTGTGGCCGCCACCGGGCGGCTCGCACCTCTCGTCTTGCCGGCTGGGGAACCCCGGGCCAACCCTGTGCGCTGGGAAGAGCAGGGCAGGCGAGGCCTCTACGTCTTTATCATTCAAAATAGAAGCTGTGGGGAGGACTCGGAGGTCTAAGGTTCTTTCAGGGCTTCCAATAGGTGAGAGTCATATTCAGGAAGAAGTTTGAAGAAGCAGGATTTGAAGCCCGAAGTGCTTTTTGCTCTTTAAGGTGTTGAGGTGTTGGGTCGCGTATTCCAGCTGTCAGTGTTATTTAGAGAGAATTCCTCACGGATTGCCACCACTAGACTTCCTGTCAGTGCGCCCGAGGCCACAGTGGAGCAATGGGCTCTCTGGGTGGGAAAAGGCCCTGCTGTTCTAGCTATGGCTGGGTGTCTGCAGCACCCACGTGGGTCAAGGAATGGGTTGGATGCTGGGTGCGGGTTTGCAGCCTCCCTGGGCTGTAGAAGCACTTTCAAGCTGGGCAGGGCCTAGCTGGCTTCGGTTGCTAAGTTGGGCTCAATTATCACGTTAATTCTAAAGAAATTAGACCTGGATAAATAGCCTTTGAATTCAAAGAAATAACTCGGTATTGATTTACATAGCCATGCTTAAAAGAAAAGAAAAGGGGGGAAAAAACCCTTCTCAACAGGAGACATTGGTGGAAAAAAAAAATCTTGCTAGTATTTTCTCTACTCAGTGTAAAATTCTGTTTATAGACATGTGTAGGGAAAGCGTGCTTGATATCTGGGAAACTTACACTCCCTTTTCCCCTCCCTCAACACATGCACCTGGGAAAGCTTGAGGGGGGGCAGCTGGCATGAGCTGCTTCTTTGCCTTTCTTAGCCCAGGCTAGCAAGGGTATCACTGGAGTAGCCAAAAGTATCTATGCAAGAAAGCACCGAGATTACAGCATTATTTCCTCTAGTGACAAAACTATAAGGCCAGTGTTAAGACACTCCCTTCCCAGGCCTTTGAAATCCAGCTAAAAAGTGGACTCAGATGGAGGCTCACTGAGGTGTGGGGACAATATCTCCCTCCTCTCTCCAGTCCTGTGTCCCAGAACAGAAAACCTCAGCATGTATGGCCTGGACCACAGGACCAGTGACACCACTGGGAGCTTCCCAGACTTTTTCTAGACTCTCCAATTTGGAGAATATTAACTAAGTGCAGTCCAACCTAGAGGATCCTGTCTGGGTCTTTTCAAACCTGGAGCCCAGGAGTCCAGGGAAGTTATTAAAAAAAAGAAGCCAGCCAGATCCTCAAATCCAACACCATTTGCCTCTCCCTGACCTCATTCGCAAGCTGTGTGAAGACCCAGAGCTTTCTTAATGGAGGAAACCAATGTGCTGGGCCTAGAATGGATTGGGGGCGGGGTGTGGATAACACATTTCTGCCTCCCCCAGTTTGGGTATTATATAGAGAAGTTTTTTTTCCTTTCTCTTTATCAAGTGTAGGCTCCTCTCCCTAATACACAAATATCTTCTCTCTCCCAGTTCAGCTGGGAAAATGCAACAATATTTAAACAGCTAGATTAAAACAAGATAAATGGTGATATTTGTGTGTTTAATTTGTTGGGTAAACCAAGGCTGGGCCCCTCATATTTGCCCTGCTGGGAACTGTAGCAGGACAACGGGGAAAGGGAAGGAAAGGGTGTTAGAAGTCAGCTTTAATCAAGCCAGTCTTTGGAAACCTGGACCCCTGACCATTGCAGTTAGATAAACGCAGCCCTGGAGTGGCAGGGAACAATCACCAACAGGAAACAGCAGACTATTTTTAGGCATAATAAGGAGTTAATACAGCCGGCCAAGCCTCTTCCCAAATGCCTCGGAGCATCCTCTCTTTCAATCCCTCTGTCCCTTCATCAGCAGCAACAATAATGGAGCCACAGCACATGTCTCAGCGTAAGGAGAGCCAGGCTTGGGACGGCTCCTCGGACAAACCTGGGATGGAAAACATCCTCTTGTTCTCATGTGAGCTCGTAGGTGGTTCTCTTGTTACAACAGAAAAAGAAATGAAAACCGTTTTTTTCATTAGAGAGAGACTTGTTCTGTATCTGACTACGCTTGTGATGTAAATGTTCTGGTGATTTTCATATTCATACCTGTTCACCTGCACTTTTTCTCTCCTTTATTTTATTAACATCGCAATGTACACGATAAGGCAATTTATTAGGTTTTTAGCAAAATGTTCCTTAGTGGGCAACCAATTTGAGAGCTCGTAGAAAAAAAAGTGAGGGTTTAAAAACACACACAAAACAACCACCAGGCATTCTCCTCATGGTGCCCTTTCCATTTTCTTTTGTTCCGAACAGAAACCCTTCTTTGCACAAATCTAAGAGAAGGAAAACCCCACCCCCATCCTCCGCAGGGGAAGGAAATAGTGTTTTTCTGTAGGTTTCACTAACTTTGTGCAGAGCACAAATGTCCCCCCCCCCCATGATGCTCCTTTCCCCTCAGAGCTCAAAGCCTTCGCTTCTTTAAACACACAGTGGGTTGTGTCCACTTGGACACATGTTTGGGTTCATAATTAGGTGCCTGATCTTTCTTCCCACATGCTCTGTGGAAAGGGAGCAGAGTGAAAAAGCTGGGCAGGCACATAGAAAGGGATTAAAAAACAAATAGGAGTCAACAAGAGAGAACAGTGAGAATCTGCTTCATTTGGAAAGATCCTGGGTTCAAGTTTTCTTCTCTATCCTGCTTGCTAGGGACTGCTGCCCCACCATGCTAGTCGCTCGGCACATAAGCCACAGTGAGGCTGGTGGAAGGAGCCCTGTTGGCCAGCAGGTCTGCTTCACCCGTATTTACTCCCAGGTTTGGGGTGATGGCTAGATCTCCATACCTGGCTGCCCACCAACTAGTGTTCTCTCCCCTTTCTCCCTCTCTCCTCCCCATCCCTTCCCCTCCTTTCCCCTAGGGCATCACAGTGCTCATCTAACAGCTGGGAAGTCAAAGCAGGAGGACCCTCAAAAAATTACAAACGAGATCCCCCTTCCCTGGACAAAGGAGTGGTTTTAAGAACAAGGCTCAGGCTCAAAGGTCCTGCGCCCAAGAGTTAAAATAAGTCAAGTCCAGCGTTGTGGCATCTTAGTGCAGCAGCCCCAAACAGACAGGCGGGTGTCCAGGGCGCTCCTGGGGGCTGGAGGGAGAGAAGGGAAGGCGGGGGGAGGGGAGGGTAGAGACAGGAGCCAGGGGGGCAGGCAGGAGCAGAGGGCGACAGGAGCCCCGCGCCCGCAGCTGGCTCCCACGCGCCGCTGTCTGCAGGGAACTTGGGGCCGCATAATGGAATTCAGGAGGCAGAGATCCTCCAAGAGCCAGCCACTGTCTTGTAGAGATTTGTAGAGAAACCTTCACTGTAATTAAAACCGTACAGTCAGATTAATTCAATGTGTTGCTCAGCAGCGTTTTTAATAGCAAAAATCCGCTTTAAAATTGAATTAGGGTCGAAGAAAATTTCTGCGAGACTCGCCGGATTTGCCAGCTCTCGCGGATGCCAGCCCGAGCTGGACTTTGGCGCTGGTTGCACCGTCTCCCTCTCCTCCCGCCGGCCCTAGACCTGGATTGGGGGTGGGGGATAGAGGTGGGGGGTGGGGGGCTGGTCCGCAGGATGTGCTCGTTTGGGCTGGACGCTGGACGGCCTGGCCAGCCCCAGGCGTGGCACAGGGCCTGGGGTAACCCTTCAGCACCCCGCCCCCTTCTCACCCCTTTGAGAAGTTCACGGCTCAGGTCGGGTTTGGGAGAAGACGACAGCCCTGCTGGGTCTTGAAGCAATTTCCCACTGTGTGTTCCCGGGTGTGGTGGGGTTTGGAGCCCTCTCTGGACGCTGGAGTGTCAGCCGGCAGAAGGCTGTGGTGCCCTCTGCCCCTACCCCACCGCCCCTTTTCTTCCTGAGAGTTTTCCAAAAATTAAGAGTCATGTTTCAAGTGCGCTGTCAAATGTCTCCCAAGCCTTGATTTGGCTGGCCGCCCACCCCTGCTCCTAAGCCTCTAGGTGGTTGTGAAGTAAACCTTAGTATTATGTTGAGACACCTTAGAGCTAAAACCTTGCTCCAGAGGTCCTGGAAGACGTGGCTGCAGATGCTCCCCGAGAGGCTCAAACTTGAGAACCCTGAGCGGCTGGGCGGGGCCGAGGGAGGTAGATCCCGCTCTTCCCCCAAACCAACCGGGTTTTCAGGGCCTCAGACATGGTCCCGGGCTGCCCTGCCCCCTGGACCTGGCCTTGGCAGCGGGCTCCTTGGCTGCTGAGCGCGCGCGCGCACACACACACACACACACACACACACACACACGCACGCACACTCCCTAAGGAGTCGGTCACATCATCAGGCTGGGAAAACAAAGCCTCTGTGGGTCCCTGCTCCTCCGGCAACAGGCGCAGACGCGTTAATTGCCGCCAACTGTCCCTCTGCCCCCGTTCGGTGCCCTCGCGCCTCCGTTTATTTTTAGTGCACACGGATGCCTCCACTTCCCCGGCAGGAGCGCGGAGCAGTGATTGCCTTTGCCTTGGGGGCCTGCTTTGCCAATCACCGACCGGGATGGAGTAAACAGGGCGAAAAGCGCGGCGCGCCATTGGTCTTGCTTATTTAGGTGGAGGGCGGTAAAGAACTCTCCTTTACGCGCCGCCCCTCCTCGTTTCTTGGGTCTCAATTATCAAAGAAAGGGGATGCGCCCGCTCCCTCTTCTTCCCCATCACACCCCACCCCCCGCGGACCAAGTTTTCCTCGAATCCAGCAAATCCCGCCAGAATTGGCGGCTTTTTCCAGAGAGTATTTAGGAAAGGAAGTGTCCGCGGGGACACAGCGCTCAATTCTGTATTGAATAAAAAGATGCAAAGTGCGCCGGCATCTTCCCCGCCCCCAGGCCGGGAAATGGGGTCCTTTTCTTCCCAGGGCGAAGTGTGAGAGGTGTCGGGAGCCAGGTGATAGGAAGCACCTCCCCCCTGAGTCGGCGGGGGCGGGGGGGGGGGAGAGGACGGAGGGAGGGGGTTCGATTTAGGGAAGCTTTGAGGTTGGTTCGGAGGGAGAAGTTCGGGACAGTCTGCTAGGGCGGCTATCGATGAACATAGCTGTTGTTTTCAATACTAGTGAGGAATTCTTAAAGGAGAACTTTAAATTTCGAACTGAAGTGCTGTCTTCAGTGATGCGACGAGCCATTCTGCACCCCTTCTCTCTTCTCTCGGTCTTTTCTGGGACACGCACAGTGGTCAGGGGTGGGGAGGGAGGCAGGTGTCTGCAGCAACAGCCCAAGGGGATCGCCTGCGTCCGGCGGAGGGATCCCAAACAAATCAATGCCGGATTAACTTGTCTCCAATTGCAAACGCTGCTCGGGGCGCGCCTGCAGGACGGTTCGGGTTACTGGCGCGTCCTGCGCGCGCGGAATCCTTCGGGGCCTCCCAGGATCTGGCGAGCGTGGGCACCGGCTGGTTGCACGGTTTAAAAGCGACACAGCGACTGTGAACTGCTCCGTTCTCACACACACCCCCTTCCTATTTCTTTTTTATGAAAATATTTACAAGGACCCTAATTTCAGATTGTGGAAGTAAATTTCATGCTAGGGTATATTTTACAGAACATGTAATCTTTCGGGGCCGGAAGATGTTTAATTAAAACCACACGTTGACAAGCTGAGCTTCAAAGCGAAGTCACACTAGCGCAGGAGGCTCATTCGTATTGGAGATGTAGCCTGGGATCCCTGTTGTTTGGAAACATCAGCCGGGGCACCGCGCGCTCGCCCTGCTCTACCTGCCCAAGCGCCTGGGACTCCCACGCTCTGCTCCTCTCCTGGGAGTTGGCTTGGGTTGGTTTCCTGGTCTTGAGAAGATAGAGGGAGCCTTCCTGGATTAGCTTTAGTGGCCTTGAATAGTGTCCCAACGGCTGGTCAGGGGGTCCCAGGACCAGAGATCAATAGGGAGAGCAGGCAGCACAGATGGTCCCGTCCAGAGAAGGCGCCTGAAGAATTCTTAGTGGTACTGAGGGTCCCAAGCTTCACAGCCTCCTCCTTGCTCCCTGACTGACCTTTGCCAGAGAAAAGGAAGTCTCTCCCCTTCACACCTCAACTACCTCCATTCCTGATGACTCACAACAGGAGGCCTTAGGAGGTTTGTCCTGGCCCAGTTGATTAGTGGGCACTGGCCTCAGAGGCATCCCTCAGACCAGTGTTGGTTCCCAGAAGGCTCCACTCTGTAAACAGCATTTTTGTAGTTGCTTCTCAATAGCCTTCCTCCTTACCCCCCTTTTCTATTCCCCCATAACTTCACCAGATCCAACCAAAACCGGACAGGGACAGACAGACCCACATGGGAAGGACATTCATTCTCCCAGCTCAGCTGACACAAGCCCTGCTGACACAAGGTGCTAATGACCTGTTATGCCTGCTGGGATGGGCAGGAGCCAGGAGGTACCCCAAGGCCAACACAGATGGGAGACAAAGGACTCTAGGGTAGCCTGGGTTAGAGCTGGCCATGTTTGTTAGCTCCAGCTCCAGAGGCTGACACTGGCCAAGGCTGGCTTTCAGGTCACAGTCTTGAGTCCATACTTCAGTGTTTCCTCTCCTGACTCCCAGCCTGCTGGTCTCTTCTTCTCTCAGAGATGACGGTGAGTTATCCTGAAAGTTAGCTTCACAGAGATTCTGAAACCTGCCTCGAGAAAGAGGCTGGAACATGAAACTTAAGTTAGTTCGATTTTACCCAAAATGCTCACGAAGAAAAACCCTTTTACTTACCACAGCTAGTTCTGAGACAGGCAAAGAGGGTTTGCTTCATCCGGAAGCAGTGAAGATTATTGACTGATGGGCATCTATATTTCCTTTCAAATGTACCATTAGTTTCCTTAAACATAAGTCAATGATAAGAAAAAGCCTAAAATCTAGTATTCAAGAAGTGTTTTAAACAACACGGCCATCTTCTCGTGGAGGCTTATTTGATTTTATTGGGCCATTTTAGGAGAAACCTTCATGTTTGCAAAGACAGTCCCCAATACAATTGTGATAGTGTTTTTTTTTGTTTGTTTGTTTGTTTTTTTTTTACTCTATACAGACACTACCAGCTGGTATTTCTGAAGGTTCAGGGGATATCTCTTTCACGAATGAACTTGGGTGTTGGCAGTTACATGCTTAACAGTATATGTCAACTTAATACTTTTTGGTCAAATAATACTGATCTTAGATTAATGGGTAAGACCTTGAAGCCACTCTTTACTGCCCTGAATTTTAGTGGGGTGGGATTCACACTCTCAAAAAAACAACACACACACACACACACACACACACACGCACACACACACACAACCATGTTATAATTGTAGGCCTGGAGGGTGAGAAATACCAAAGAGAAAAACAGAGGCACCACTGATGGTTGTAAGCATCATGTTGTTTGGGCTGAGCACTAAAAAGTATGTACCTGACCAAATGCATTTGAAGCCTAATCCTACACTGGAGACTTGTGAATTACACAAAACGGGAGAGGAGCTGCAACTAATAATCCCCACCTGTTTTATTTCAGTGATATGAACAAGCAGTTTTCCTGTCACAGACAGGAGAGCTCTCCAGGGCCTTTGCAGGCCCATTTGTGGGCAGTAAATCTGGTAGGGATCTATGGTAGGAAGAGTAAGGGTGGTTGGGAACTGTCATGATGGTGCTGCCACGAGGGCGGGCAGCAGGATTGGTGGGTAGAAGGAGCAGGACTGGTAATATTTCCCAGCTGGCCCACCCCTTCTGCAGCCCCAGAGAATCAACCTCGTCATTTCCTCGTCAGAGCTTGGGTGGAGGTGGGAGAGGCCCAGACAACCTGGAGATGCATGACACTTCTACCTTCCTAGTTCCCTCTGCCCTTCTATAATGAGCCCCATTTCACAGATGTGGGAGCTAACATATGCTCCTCACCACACAGACTGCTTTGGTATTTGGGAAAGGGAGCAAACTAGAGCACAGGTGTTCCAGCTTCCCATCTCCCTGGCAACTATGAGGTCTGGGGTTGCAGATGGAGAAAGAGCCGGGTCTGGGGCCTGTATGTACACATAATGTTTCTGCTTTTGAGAAGCATTTGGTCAGGCGGGTGGGTGTGACTTTCATGCGATAGAAACGGTTCAACCTTGGCTCAAGGCTCAGGGCTCTCAGCCGCAGTCCCTGGGTTCCCTGACTTCCCGCCAGTGCTCTTTGAACAGACTCCTCTTTGCCTTCGAACTTTTCTTAAATTCGGAATACTTGAACCCTTGCTTTAGTAAATGTATTTGTAAAATGTATGTATTTGCCACAGACATCTAGTGTGCAAAGGTGAGAATCAATACTAAAACGCTCCTTAAAATAAAATTAAACTGGGTTTTAAAGGCCTATTGTGGGGGAATAGAGATGTCAGTGTGATCGGGCTCAGTAAAGAGCTGGATTCTATTGGCCGCTACGTATGGTATGCGCCTCATCATGCAAATCCGACAGCTGGGCATGCGCACTGCATTGGAGGGGGGGGGGTACCCTTCTTCGCTGGTAGTTGGGACCTAGACTCCCAGAAGCGCAATAATTAGGTTTCCTCATTAAACAAAGGGTTTCCTCATCGTTCCCCTCCTCCCACCGTCCTCAGCCTGAGGTCCTTACAAACCACGCTGCTTCCCCGCCCCCAAACTCTGCCATCCAGATTGGGGTCTTTGGCTCCTCCTTCTTAGCGTCTCCGCATTTTAGGGCGCTTTGCACACCTCTCCATTTCCTTCTCTTCTGACCCGCTTTCAAGGCTATGAAGATCTGATTTTCTCCTCGTTTTAGGGCTCCACCCTTCTCCACCGTCGATCCTTTAACAAATAACACCGCTGCTCCCCGTTCCACTAGGCTCCGACCTCCACCCCATCCCCGGGGCCGGGTGGGTGTCAGGTCCAAGCTCAGGAGCATGGATGGCCCAAGCACTCGATGGGCACTAGAGCGGGTCACTGGGAAAGCCCGACTGCTCACTTTCAGGCATCAGCCCAGGCCTCCACGTCAACACCAGTGTCTGCAAGCCTGCGGGGGAGGGGGGCTGCTCTTCTAGCTCGGAGCCCCCACTTTGCAGGAGAAGCGCACGGTGACTGAGCGGCGGCCTCGAAGGGTGGCTTTTAAACCTCCCCAGGAGCCCCTGTGCGGGCACGGGGACCCCAGGGATTCCGCTCCTTGGAGCAGAATGGCCTTCTCTGGGAAGGGAGCTCAGTGGGCGAGAAATAGGCCCCGTTACGTCCCAGGCCCCCTCGCGGGAAAGTTCGGGGGCTCTGCCACCAGCTTGGCCGGCCAACCCGCGTGCGGCGTCGCGGGGAGGACCGCGCCCACACACGCTCCCAGAACCGCAGCCAACTCTCGCCCTGGTGGAAACAGGCGTGGCTCCCCTGGCTTTCAATTACTCTCTGCTTACCTACAGGGCGAACGGATTTGTATTTTTCCACCAAAAACCCTCCTGTCCTGGATTCCCCCAGATTCCCCCTTCCCCATCATCGACCTTACCCAAGAAGGGCGATATAGGGGTTTGATTCTATGCTATGACACGAATAATTGTTGCATCATGTAACTTCCTACATCTTGGTTTTAATTTGCAGTGAACCAAACAAAGATATTTGCAATTTTAAAATAAGCACTCGATTTAATAAATGGGAACATTGTGCAGAGACTGCGATGCCCCCCACCCCACCCCTTCAGAGGACGTTATTAGCTCTGACAGCATGCCGCTCAGGTTTGCGGAGAGGATTTTGTAAAGGGATGACAGACAGGAAGGCCAGCAATCATGGGCTCCTTGGACTGAAGCCTTTTTTTCTTTCTTTTCTTTCCCCTTTTTTTTTTTTTATCAGAATGTTCTGTTCGATGCCATTTATCCTTGATGATAGAAAATTGCGCTGTTGCCAGGACGCTGCTGCTGCCGCTGGAATAGAGGGCAGGAGCCACATTTCCATTTTCCAGCTTGAAAGCTATTCAAATGAATCTGCAGGGAGGGGGGGGTCGTCTAGCGATAAACAAATGAGAATAAATCGAGTTCCCCTTTCCATTCTCTCCTTTAAATGGGGAGCTCTTCATCTCCAATATAAAGATTTTTGTTCATCAGTGTTTGGGAATACCTGGGAGTTCGTGTAAGCCAACGTACAATTTATTTTGATGCTCTTAAAGTGACTAACCACATAAACATTTAAAAAGGATGTATATCTGAATATATATAAAAAGTATAAGCATTACACATACATAGACCATATATATACATGCCTTCGCACCGTTCCAAACTACACAGGAGAATAAACTCTTTCAGCAGAGTTTCAATTGAATTTAATTTGCAAGTAATGCTGGCTGTTGGTGGGTATAGACTTCCATGTAAATATTGTTAAGTGAAGTCGCCCCCCCCCCCATTATATATTTCAGGTTGCTACATAATTTAATTACCCTGTAGGTTATAACTAATTTAAATATGCTCCCCTCAAAATAAAAAAAGATAAAAACCACCCTTTGTCATGTATTCCTTTCAAGTTAATTTTCCAAATTCACCTTTAAAGTTTTCTAAGTTAGCAAATACAAGTTGAGGAGTGTTACGTGGAGCTTCTAAATGATATGAAACAAAGAGAGATGTAAGCTTGAGCTTCCCTTCCTTAAAATTTAGATTCTTTGCTAGCCTAAAAAGATCATATCTTAGTGGGGAATTAAGGGATCATGGCCAAAATTAAAAAACACAACCTATTAGAATACACACACACACACACACACACACACACATTAGCAACGTCTTGACAAAACCTATAAAACTTGTAGGGCCTCCATTGTGTTTTAAATATTAAAGACTTTTATTGAATTCTAACTTAATGTTTTGTGTTTCAGAGTCAGATACTGGCTGTTCGAAAATTTTCAGTACTATAAAGGCCTGTAAAATACAGGGACTAGTTGTATTTGAGATTTCAGCTGGTACTCTAAAATAAAATTTAAAAAACCTGACAATATTTTAAAACAACATCTGTTAAATGAGTCGTGGATCTCTAACTGCTATGTTTTTAGCTACAGGGTTGTTTCTGGAGTGGCAGACCACTGCTGGGCGAAGTAGGGCTGCAGAGAGAATGATAGTGTAAATCCAGAGAGCGAGGAAGGCGAGGGTGAATTGATATTGCTGCTCTGAACTTTTCCAGTGTATTTTAGGGTTATTCCCTCCAGCCAGCCAGTTCCTGAACAATCTGTGTTCAGGCGAACATTTCCCCGTTAACAAATAGCATAATAAGAAAACTACCCATCCCATCTAAAGAAGCTAAATAAAGCAAGGAAACGGCCGAAGAAAGTCCAATTTGCTTCTGTTTGTTGTGGTTAAAATAATTGTAGGTGAATGTAGAGCTTAGGCACCGAGAGGTTCCTCCTCCTTTATCCTTGGCCCTGGGAATTGTGCTCGGATAAAAGGCTCCCCTAGCCGCCGCTCTTCCCGGGAGAGGCCATTCGCAGGGCTCCGGGGCGAATTTCCCCTCCAGGTACAGCTTGGGGCGCGCTTCGGGAGTCCGGCGCCGCCAGGACGCAGCAGCCTAGGCGTGGGAGCTCGGGCGGGGCTGCCGGGCTCCAGCAGAGGGGACCCCCACCCCCTACCCCGGGATAGAGCCTGACTTCAAGCTCCCCCGGGCTCCGCGTGGGGCCGGCATAGTGAACATTACGCAAAAAGAGGTGGGACCTCCTTGGATGCCAGGGCGGGGGTACGGTCGGTCAGTAAAGACCCCCTGTTCCCTGGCATCTTGTTGGATCAGGACCTCTCTCCCGGGTCCATCCTGCGGGGTCTTCGTCTCGAGCCTCTTCCTGGGCTTTGGCCGCGTAGGTTGGACCGGTTTGGAGAGTGGCCTCCAGCCAGGGGCGGGCAGGGAAAGGGGGAGGAGGTGGTGAAAGGAAAGAAATGGTTTGAGAACTTGGAAGAGCCAACACGACCCAGTTGCCTGCAGGACAAAGGCAGGGCAGGGCTCCGCTGGCTGAATGGGCTGCCGGTGTTGGAACTGCTTGCTGAGTGGGTGTCTTTGTGTGGCTGGGCGTGCGGAGTTGCGGAAAAGTTGAGTTTGGAGTGGAACTATAGAACCAAGAGTGGAGACGGTGGAGTCACATCCCAGGCTGAGAGAACCTCAGCCCTCACCCTCGCAAGCCTGATCTCCCCGTAGTACAGAGTCCTTATTAAACGAATCTAGCTACACCCAGGTGCTCCCTCTTCTAGTAATGCTGGGAAATCACAGTCAAGTTTGGGGGAGGGGAGATTTTTCTTCCCCTCGGAGAGATGTATCCACTAAGTATTAAAAATGAAACCGATTTTCTCCTTCACCTTCTGAGATCCCAGGAATATGGGACTTGCCTTTTTTCCCCTCAACAAAAGAATAGGCATTTCTGAAAGGCCGCAGGGTTCCAGCACCCAGGACTATCATACGTGGTGGAAACACAAAAGCTCAACATTTGATATTTTAAAAGATTTTCCCGTCTTTTAAATCCTCTTTGTAAACGCTGGTTGTAAGGTGAAAAGTGCTTTGGTGTGAAAACAAGCTCAGGGTTCCCTTCCCTTGTGTACGTGCACTGGCAGTTGCAAAACCTAATAAATTAGCAGGTCATCATGGAGACTTATTACTGTGACAGTCAGGGCTAGCCTCAGCAACTAGCCAAAAGCCTTGCCCCAGAAAATTAGGAAAGAGAAAGCAAATGTTCTTAAAAATACAAACGACTCTATATTCTGTATTGCCTCCCAAATCCCAAATAACATTTCCTAGTTAGTACTTGCACTATTAACTCACCCCATTCAAACTCTGGTTCCCTTGTGCTCTAGGGAATTTTTACTTGTTTTTAAGTCTCCAGAGTTTTCAATGTGCAATGCAAACAGTAAAGAACCATGTTAATCCTGCTTTGATCTCTGAAGGGAGATCATAGCAGAAACCAGGTCACCACACAGGTAGGCACTGCTGTGAGGAGTCCCCTCTTCTTATTTTTCTTACTCTTTTTTGTGTTTTCAAGATATCTCCATTGGCTTCTGGACATCCATTGCCAGTTAGCAAACTGTTCATGTCAATATGAGCTGTGAATAACTTTTTATTTAAAGCTTGATGATTATACTTCTTAGATGGAACCATTTCTTGTATTTTAGATCTAGATATTGGGGTTAATGTACTCATTTTGTCTACCTGGTTACTTACATAAATATATTAGACCGTGTTCTAAGTTCATGCCTCATAACCTCCCCAGAAACTTAATTGCCTAAAAAAAAAAAATTGCTATATTTCCTCTGCTTTCTTTACGCCTCAGTCTGAAAGGCATAGAATAATGGTAGCTAATCTGCTTGGATAATTTAAGATTTAAAGATTAGAAGGCCTATATTGACAATTTCAAAATTCAAGTCTGAGTGTTTTGGCTAAGCAAAGCTTAGGAGATGACAGATATGATAAAAGAACTGCCAAAAACTAGACTTTATTAAAACTAAAAAGTGTGATGTTTTGTGGCTTTGAAAGAAATGATTGTTAAAATGCTCACAATCCAAATATGTCCCTAAACAAACACCTAGAGGGATATTTTATGCTACCTGATATTTAGACAAACAATGCAGTATTTTACTGTGCTTGCATATACAACACAGATCAATTTTATAGTGCTTTTCAAACCATAGTTTTCAATATATAGTTAATTGGTTAGCATAGTTAGTATAGTTGAGCCACATACTCAACACAAGTGATGTGTACATAATCATAAACATCTGTGCTATGTACACATTCTTCCCCTTCTCAGTTTCCTGTCATAGCACAGAGCATTAATATTATATTGAAGAGGCTGCTAATAAAGCTATAGCTGCCACCTAGCTTTCTTCAGAATTTGTTGAATGGAACATGTAGATATCTAAATTTGCTAAGAGAAAAAAGAAAGCTACTCTGCTTCAAATCATCCCTATTATAGTTGATTATCATTTAACCTCAATGAGCCAGCCTCATCACAGCCCAAATCACTCTGACACCAAGGCTACCCAAATGCTTGTACATGAAGGACAATTTTACAATAAATTGCTTTGCATCAAATATGTCCTTCTAAGGTGATTTTAGACAACTGGTTTGGGAGCACAGTTTTGAAGAAGGAATGCAATAGAAAGAAAGAGTTTGAGAAGAAAGAGGGCAAAGAGGAAAAGCAGGTGAAAGAACACACACACACACACACACACACACACAGATTGTTTAGGCAGAGAAATCTTTTATGGCCATAGACTGTGTCCTCTACATGGTTGAGGTAATTTTCAGACTCAATGCCTGTTCTCATTTTATCGGCCTCACTTTTCCTTGATCCATTCATTCCTCTAAATCTGTTACCATTATAATCAAGTTCTAGAGAATTTGTGGTGGAAGCTACAAAATATTTGTTTATAGCATGTTGGGGACATTTTGTTGGCTACAGATACATAAAGCATTGCATTAAGCATCTCAGGAATGCCCATTTTGGTGGTATTTAGCTAAACAAAAACAAAACAAACCCCCAAAAACCTAACCCCTTATCTTATGGTCCCATGAGCTGATTTGTGCATTGTCTTACTTTTGACTTAACCTGGCTCTACAGTTAATAAGAGAACTTTACACATATTTTAAAGTCAAAATTACTTTCTCTCTGGAAAAGCAACAAATGTTGGTCACTTTTTGGTCTTTAAAGATGGAAATAAGCACTATATCCTAATTATATTTATGTTTTTGCTAAAAAATTCTAATCTCTTCAGTCTGCTCTTTTCCTTTTACCAGAATCCAAAGAGCCTGGCATGTCATATGTATGTTAGGAGAGAGAATAGGCCTCCTTGTCTTTTTTAAATTAAAGTTTATGTAGCTTATAGAAAGTAGTAATTTTCTAAAAAATAAGGTAATTTTAGATCACTATAGTTCCACTCTTTTACCTTTAACATGGTTCTAAGCAAATCTTGTCCTTTAAAAACCATCAATTATAATGCCATAAATATTGAAGTATTCTGATTTTAAAGTATTAGGATTTTGCAGTCTGACCCCATCTCAATGAGAACAGGTATAAATGATGGATCATACATGTATGCACAGTGTGACAATATATGCTGGTTTCTGTCTGGCCTATCAGAGTAATACATGGCAGCACAGGTTCCTGCTTGTGTGAAACAGCATCATTGTTGCCTCCTTCCTGATTCTGGGGCTTATGATCCGCATGCCCAAAAGGGCCTTTTAAAGTCACCACTCTTTCTCTAAATGAGTTGGAAGTCAAATTTAACCAGGAAGTAATTGAGGTATTGAACCAAAGGATTAAAAAATAATTTAGCAAAGAAAGGTGGTCTTTTTCTCACTAAAATACTGTTAGGCTTACTTTTAGTTAAAAATTTTTAGTGGCTCCCATGGCCTCTCAGGGAAAGGAAAGCTCCATAGTCTGGCATACCTGAGGAGGCGTAAGAGGCACTGGACTTTGGAGTCAGACTGCTGGATAATCTGAAGCAAGTTATCTTTCCTTTCTGAGTCTGTTTCCTGTCTGTACAGTTGGAATAACAATAGAATTAACTTACGTGGCATTGGTAGAATTAAATAAGAGAAATGCCTCTACAATGCTTAGCAAGGTGTTTTGTGAAAAGTAAATGTTCAGAGACTACTAGTTAATGTTGACCATTAACATAATGCTTAGCGGGCCTTTTGGTTTCTTCTGCAAAAGCTATGCTCTTGTTACAGAAATCACTCGCCTGGGAGGGTTCACCTGGCTAACTTCTCCCCTCTTCAATTCTGCTCAAGTAACACCTCCCCTGGGAAGTCTTCCCTGACGCTTGAAATTAGGTGTCTGCCTTTGTGCCTCCATAACACCCACTGCTTATTTCTTTTATTGTCATCGTTTCTTGACTTATCTGTCTCCCTAATTAGACTATCAGCTGTGGTGAGCACAATGTAATATTTCCCTTTCTCAGAGCTCACAGCTGAGCTTGGTAGATAGTCAATACTCAATATATGTATGTAGAAGGAATAAATATTCAAACTTGCCTTTCTGTTTGCTTGCATTTATAAATAAGTTGTAACTGGATGTATTCTTGTACATTTTGTTTTCACTAATTAATACTCCTCAAGGAGAGGGCTCAAAGGAACCTAACATTTATTACCATAGTAACTTTATGAAGAGTTTTGATTGTGGGATCTGTAATGAACTGTTGGTATTTTTAAGATAAAATATCTTCAGGACTCATGGATAAGTTGGGTTATCTGTACAAATCTTTGACACCTGACCATACTACTCAACATATGGTATATGCATGGTCTCAGATAGTGATTTGGAGTATCTACATGAGTGCTAATAGCTAGGTTTCAACTATCACAATGTCCTGGCCAAGTGGGCTTCCGATAAAATCAATTATGCCATTGGCTTAAAGGACACATGTATATGTAAAAGTCATTAATAGACATTGGAGGGACCTAAACATCTTTAAAAGACCATTTAGGCTTGTCTCATTGACATCTTGGATTCATACAACTCTTGAAGAGAAACAGGGAAACCCTCATTGTGTGGCATGTTAATTTGAGGGAAGACGGGTAGAAAGTATGATATGTCAGAATTATAGAATATTGGAATCTACTGTATAGTAAATATTTACACAAGCAGGAACAAATACTATGTGGCCAAGTCTTCATTGCTGGGTCTGCTTTAATGAGGAGGCTAGGATTCTTTGTAATCATTTCATTAATCCTCAGAAACAGTTATTACTGGAGTGTTTGAAAGCCGTTTGTTTTCTTAAGATTAATCACCCCCTGCAAAGCTTATTTAATTAGATTTGTAAACTCTTTTTCTTCTATAAAAGGAAAAGTTAAACCAGTTTCTCATCTTGGAATTATCAAATGTTTCAAAGGCACAAGATCCAAATTTAACTAGATTTTTCTGGAATAACTTAATAAATATATGAATTAAGTGATAATGATGATTCCTACTGTTCTGCTCTTGTAAACTATAACTGCTGTTTATAATCTCTCAATTAGCCCCCTTGAAAATAAAGTGAAGCAATACAAAATTTATGAAGAAAAAAAGAAACTCCACTCCATTGTAAGAACAATAGGCTTTCCATTGATGATAAGGAATATTACTCTCTTCAAAGTTAACAATGAAGTAATTCTGATTTGGTTGCTGATTCAGAGGCTAGGCCTCACAGAAGTTGCAAGAAAAGCTTGGGGGAAACTCATGTCTAGCTCCTGGGCAGGCCTATCCTATGCCTTCACAGAGTCAGTTCTGCTCAAAACCCAACACAGCCCTAGCCGCACACTTATACATTCCCATGAGGTAGTTCAGTTACCTGTTCAGACAAAGAATATCAAGGAAAGGGAAGGAATGAAGAGATAGGGATGGGTGGTGTATGGGATCCTAAGATTAGAAAATGCTAACTAGTAAGAGAAATGATAAGATTTGTCATGAAAATGAATCTTTCTATTTGTGCCACTTCTTTTTATTTTTCCAATTATTTATTAATGGTTTTATAATTTTATTTTCTTAACCTTACCTTTATTGTTGAAACTATTACAGATATCCCCATTCCCTCCCACTACTCCTTTGCCCACCTCCACCCTTCCCTCTGTCCGTCACCACACTGTTGTCTGTGTTTATGGAATACACATATATGTTCTTTGGCTCATCCCTTCACCTTCTTTCATTCAGTGCTCCCCATCCCTCTCCCCTCTGACAGCTGTCAGTCTGTTCCATCTACTGTATCCATGTCTCTTTCTATTTTGTTCATTAGTTTATTTTGTTCACTAGATTCCACATGTAAGTGAGATTATATGGTATTTCTCTTTCTCTAACTGTATTTCTGCCATTGCTTTTGTGGCACTTCCTATTTATTAATGCTCCATATCTTTGCATGAAAATTTGAGGTGACTTTAATAACATATAAAAAATATTTTACCCACTCTCACTTATCTATGGAGTCACTCATAGCATACTGACCAAGTAATTTCTGCCAATGGAACGAATCCTTCAACTGGCATTATGATGAACACATTGACATGCATGAAAGAAAACCTTGTTTTGTTTTTCCTATGTGGATAATATGGATCCAGAAAAAGACAGCCTCTTTTCCTCCCTCCCAATACCAAATCAGTTTTTACCACATAAATGTGGCCTAAGTGGTCTATCTATCAACCATATTTAAAAGACATTCAAACAAGAGGCTACAGCTTCTCTTGGAAGTCGATTCCTTCTGGTTGCTCAAAGGATAGTGTGAAAACTTTTTATTGTTTCAGATTGGACCTCCCAAGTCTGACTGGGAATTTTTATGCTGAGTGCCTAAAATATCCCAAGAAACTAGGGTTCAAACCACCACATTTTCTTGCTTTCAGGTTAAAACCCTATAAACCCATCACATTTTGTATGGTTTCCACCCCAAACCATAAGTTGGCATAAGATCCCACTACATCAGTGGTTCTCAACCTGTGGGGGGTCGAACAACCCTTTCACAGGGGTCGCCTAAATACATCCTGCATATCAGATATTGACATTATTACTCATAACAGTAGCAAAACTACAGTTATGAAGTAGCAATGAAAATAATTTTATGATTGGGGGTCACCACAACATGAGGAGCTGAATTAAAGGGTCGTGAGGCATTAGGAAAGTTGAGAACCGCTGCACTAGATGCTCTGCTCAGGTCTGAGTAAAATGTTCACCAACCTTGACAACACTTTTGGCCAACCTGTCATTAACTTGGATGCAGGTGAAACAGCTGAGTTCTCAGCAACAGTTTCTCCATTTGGATCCCTTTATTTGACCTCCTGCAGCCCAGGTTGCAGACACGGAGCCATTGCCTTGCACTGGGTCACTCATCGTTACTTCCTCTGTGACTTTCTTCTAATGATTGCCTGATCTTGGAAATTTCTCTCTCTCTTTTTTTTTTCCCTTTTCAAACCTCACTTCTTCTGTGTATTTCCCCTTAGCATTGTACACTTTGAGGATAAATCAGTTTTGCAAAGGATTTAAAAGTTTTTACAGAAGGCATAGGGCTCTAGTTTGTAAGTTCCATATAGGGAAGCACAGTCTCCTGATGACTGTTTAGAGTTATTGGATCAAATACAAGATTTTTATTAGCTATGATAATAAAAACCTATGAACCCTATGAACATTGTATCTCTGTCTTGCAGAAACCCCCACCCAGCAGGTGCTCAATAAATATTGGTTGGCTGAATGACTAAAGGAAAGTAGAGGGGATGTATATCTTGGAGTTTTAATTCTCTCTAAATTATATTACATAAGAAGCTGGCTTACCCTGTTGGTCTGGACCCATTTTAGAAGATCTCAGGTCTCTGAGTTCTTGATGGAGATTGTGGTAGGCATGGTCCTTGACTTCCCTCATTTTGCTTTTGTGTGTGACCATTGTTCTAGAAGGATATCCTTGTTTGTGAAGAAACCTGAGGGATAAAAAGGACAAGGGAAGGAGTACCTGCAAAGGGGAGAGGAAGCCCAGCAATTGGGTTGGGAGGCCTTGAGAGAGGCTAGAAGCTAACTACTGGCTTTCTGCTGTCATTCTTTCCCCTCCAGAAGCTGGAGCTCCCATAATAACCACAAATATACAAATAGGAGCCCCCAGGGAGTGCCTGGGGGGTGCTGGGAGGGGAAGTAATAACAGCAGTTTGGGTTGACTAGAATCTTCTCTAAATAGTCCTAATGCCCCCAAAGTCATTATCATGAGAATTCTTAAGGCCTCTGTGGAAGAAGAAAACTGTCTCAATGTGTTTATTTTATCATTATGTTAAATTATCAATTACATTTATTATTGAAATTCCTATAACATCATAAGGGTGCTTTCACTTTAAGAGCTAAGGGCCATGGGACACAAAGGCAGTGTTGACTTTGTCTTCATTTCTTGCCTCTACCATTTTCTTCAGAAAGTCTCCAGGACTTTCCTGGGACTTGGTACTCAGTCCTTCTCCTTGGTGTCCATCAGTCAGTATCTCTCCTACACATGTGACTTGGAAAGTTAAGAACTCATGAATTAAGTGCTTACATTTCAGGGATTTCCTGGGTTCATCAGATATTAGTAAGTGACCTGTTTATTTAGAGCTGTGATTAAAGTTTATGGAAGCTCTATTGCATGTATGCCTGCCTCTGAAAGACAAGGAAATGCTTTAAGCTTGAGAGAAATCAATGCTGAGCAGATAGAATGAGCGCAGAATTCACATTCCTACCTATACACTCCCTTCTGTTCTGTTTCCTGAGTGGATTATCTCTGATGCTTGTTTATCTGATTTCTAGAATCTACTTCTGCCCTCAGGCACATTGACAGATAGAGGAAAACTACGTGCTATCTGTCTAGTTACTGAATTCTGTTCTAACAAAATATGGTCAAAATACCTTAAAATCCCATTCAGCAAAAGTGCCCTCAAAGGTGTAGAATTTTGGTTTTCTATACTTGATGGTTAAAATATGTGGTTTTGGAGTCAGATCTATTTGCAATGGGATCCTGGATCTGTTTCTTTAGTAGGCTGAATCAAGTTGCTGTACTGCTCTGAACTCTAGTTTTCTAGTATAGAAAGGGAGATAATTATAGTACCTACTGCATAGGGTTGCTAGAATGAAATGACCTACTGTACAGAGTCTAGCCTATATATAGTAAGTGCTCAAAAAATGACAACCATCATTGTTCAAAGCCTGGGACAGAAGATTTTCTTTTCAAACAGATCCTCAAAATATTTCTGTTAAATAAACACACTTGTGTGGCCCAGATTGTGCTTGTGGGCCATAATGGAAACTGTGGCAGTAATGTCCCTGCACCTGGCTGGCCACATTCCTGGCCTCTCCCCTGAATGTCCAACTTCTGGTTTAACTGGAAGTTGGGAGGCAGGGTCAGGACACTCTTGTACCCTACGACATAGCCAAGACTAGAGCCTGGTGGGAAGGTGGGTGAGGCCTTCCTGATGCTAACACAATTGTCTCTGACATTCCCAGATGCTCCTCCTACCCAACTTTCCGGGGGTTGTTTTGGGGACAGTGCATTCCCAGTACTATAGAGGTGGTGGCTGAGCCACTGCCTGGGGCTCTGCTGAGTTTCTGGTCCTGCCTCCAAGCTTCCAGTGCTCTACTGGCTCAACCAGAAGTTCAGGTGTGGGGTGGCCCAGTGGTGTGTGTTTGGCCCGGGAGGATGGGTGGGGTGCAGTGGAAAGCACTTGAGCAATGAATCTAGAGGCCCTGGGGAAGGTATTTTTTTTTTTTAGTAAGTGGAATTTTACCTTATGCCCCCTGACTTTTATGTATTCTGAGTTCCAAAAGGTTCATTCTCACCAGGAATGTAAATGGGTTGTAGAAAGAGATCAGAGGAAGAAGAAAATTGAGATGGGTTGCTCGCTTTAACAGTGTCTCTTCTCTTAGTACCTCTTCAGCATTATTTCCTCTGAGCATTGTTTTCTTTGAGTCTTTTTAGAAAGTCCTTTCAGTTTCTGGCCACCCACAGAAATAGGAGCTTAAAAAAAAAAAAAAAGGTTGAGGGAGCCTCAACATTCTTGTTTTTTCATCATTGTCCATCCTTTCAATCCTATCATCCATACATTTTTTTTTTTTTTTTGCTATTCTTCTTTCTTAGAGCGTAGGAAAAGGGAGCTTTTAAATTAATATTCAAAACATGGAAAAAGATAACTATAGAAGAAAACAAGCCAGAGGTAAAGCAGGCTAGTAGAGTAAGAGAGATGAAAAGGAGAAGGAGGAAGAGTGAGCTCCTTAATCCCAAATTAACAAGAAACAATCCCAAGTTAATAGGGACCAGTCAAGGCCTCTTACTTTATTCAAAATTCAGAAAGGAATATGATGAAATTTGATAAAATTGGAAAGGAAAACTCTCCCACAGGGTAGCAATGACATTGAACAGTTCAAAGTGTTGAGAAAATCCTAGCCATGTGCCTGTGATGACCTATCAAAAGGATCTGGAATTATCTCCCAGTATTGGTCATTTCATTTTGTGACAGTGGTGATATATTTTATATATGAGGTTACAATTATAACTACAGGCTTGCTATCATAGGTTTTCTTTTCTATTGAGCATAAATTTAGTTCTTATTTATTTAACTTTAGCATATTGAAAACATCCTCCAATTCTGGTAGAGTCAGAGCAAAATAAAAAAGATGATTCTCCTACTTAAGGAAGCTATAAATTATGAAAAAACACACAAGTAACTTAATTTGTGGTGGTGGTGGTGAAAATAGGGAGGGGGGCGGTCAGAGGATCTAACCTATAACATGGTGACTACAGTTGATAACATTGTATTATATAATTGAAATTTGCTGAGAGAGTAGAACTTAAATGTTCTCACCAAGAAAAACCCTCACAAAAAAACAAAAGATAAATATGTGAGGTGATGGATATGTTAATGAACTAAATGGGGGAAATCCTTTCCCAGTATAGATGTGTATCAAATTGTCATGATGTACACTTTAGATAATTTAAAATTTTGTGTGTTAATTATACCTCAATAAAGCTGGAAAAACTACTAAGAAGAGCAAATGTTTTCCTTTCCCAGGATTGAATTATGTATATGGATTTGTATAAAAACGTTCTAAATGCCATAGCCATGGTAGAGGAGCCTGCTTGGAGAAAATCCCAGGTGTCCCATTTCTCCAGTGGAGGGGCACTTCACCAGGGAGGGGCACATTTATCTCTGTGTCTCCTGTGCTAGTTAGTTAGCTAGCACACTTTGTGCTTCTCAGTCTAAACCAAACTGTAGTGGAGAATAGCAAAGTATTCTGAGGAAAAGGTACTTATTCATTTGCCTATTTTCACATACAGTTGTGTTGGTGGTAATCTGGTTTAGAAACCTATTCCCAGAATATTCTATTTTTTCTAAAAGTTTTTTTTTTTGATGTTGTTGTTGAGTGTTTATGATGTGTCAGGACTTTAAATACCCCGGGTGCTCAGTACTCCTCCCAGGTGACATCACAGTGCTTGCCCAGCCCAGTGATGTGGGAGTCCTGATGGCTGTGCACAGTATCTCGCCCATTGCCAGGGTTCAATCCATCTTAAACAATAGCAGCAGCAGCTGTGAGAGGGATCCAAAGACCAATTTGTTGGAATAAAGCAAAACAGGGCTTTGCCATATGGGAGATGTATCTCAGATGGGTTTATTAGATGTAGGATGATTTTCCTTGTAGCCTAAGGGCTTTCTGGAGGGGATCTGAAATCTTTTCACTATGTGCACATCATTGCCAGATGTGGATATAGTGAAATAAACCTCATCCTGTGTGTGTGTATGTGCGTGTGTGCACATGCATATGTCCATGGGTAAAAATGGCAAATTCTGGCTCATACCTAGTTTTCAGTTTATCTCACTCTCACTTTCTAATGCAAAAATTTCTTCATGGACCTTTTAAATATGCAGTAGGACTTCCCCCCCACCCCCATCTGAATAAATTATGGGTGATATCAAGTCCACCGATATGTAGAACCAGAGGCAGTAAAATAATGATAGAACATAGTTATTTCATGGAGGACCCTGCCAGTATTCTAATAGTAGGATGTAATGGGGTGCTCCACCAAAACTTAAAAATTAATAATGATTACTAATCCCATTAATCAGAATTTGTCATGTGAACGGATGAGGGATCTGTTGCATTAAGCTGTCATGTGGTTGCAATCATACTTTTTAACTGCCATCAGAGGTAACTGTCAGCAATACAACATCTTCTCTTCAGTATATTCTGCCTTCAGGTCCCTGGGGTTCCATCCTGAGTTCAGGGCGATTTGAACGATACGCTAATGACCTGCTGATTGTCTGCACAAAAGAAAAATCATACACTGTTCAGGCAACACAGTGATTCCACACAAAAGCAAAGGACTGTCTGGTGTCAAAATAATACCATGCTCTAACTTTGATAAAGATTTTTTTAACTGACTACAAGGTAGTAGTTGGTACTAATGTGTGTGGCAGAAATAGCTAACAGGTTGGCTGCAGGGAAATTTCAGGAGTGTGTGTGTGTGTGTATGAAAGATGCTACTAGATAGCTGTTTCTGTTCATATTTTTGGTTCTAATTTTCAAAGGTATAGGAAACACAAACATTTGTTTCAGCTGGATATTTACTCATGTTGGTGATTACTAAGATACACTTTATTTTTATTTTATTTTAAAAAATCATATTTTTGATTTCAGAGGGGAAGGGAGAGATAGAAACATCAATGATGAGAGAGAATCATTGATGAGTTGCCTTCTGCACATCCCCCATCTGGGATCAAGCCCATAACCTGGCATATGACCTAACCAGGGACTGAACTATGATCTCCTAGTCCATAGGTCGATGCTTAAGAGCCATGCCAGCTGGGCCTTAAGATACACTTTATTTTATTTTTCTAGTGATAAGCACCTTTTTATTTTTTATTTTTTAAAGTAAATTTTTATTGTTCAGATTATAGTTGTTCTTTTTTTCTCCCCATAGCTCCCTTCCACCCAGTTCCCACCCCACCCTATACCCTTACCCTCCCCCTCATTGTCCTCATCTATAGGTGTTTGATTTTTGTCCAGTCTCTTCCAGCACTCCTCACACCCCCTTCCCCTTGAGATTGTCAGTCCACTCCCTTTCTATGCCCCTGATTCTATTCTATTCACCAGTTTATTCTGTTTATCAAATTTTTTATTCACTTAATTTTTATATTCACTTGTTGATAGATATGTACTTGTTGTCACTTTGTTGTTCATAAGTTTTATCTTTATCTTTTTCTTCTTATTCCCCTTCTTAAAGATACCCTTCAGCATTTCACATAATATTGGTTTGGTGGTAATGAACTCCTTTAGCTCTTTCTTATCTGTAAAGCTCTTTATCTGACCTTCAATTTTGAATGATAGCTTTGCTGGATAAAGTAATGTTGGTTGTAGATTCTTGCTATTCACCACTTTGAATATTTCTTGCCACTCCCTTCTGGCCTGCAAAGTTTCTGTTGAGAAATCAGCTGACAATCGTATGGGTACTCCCTAGTAGGTAACTGTTTTTCTTTTGCTGCTTTTAAGATTCTCTCTTTGTCTTTTGCTCTTGGCATTTTAATTATGATGTGTTTTGGTGTGGTCCTCTTTGAATTCCTTTTGTTTGGGGTTCTCTGTGCTTCCTGGACTTGTAAGTCTATTTCTTTTACCAGGAAGGGGAAGTTTTCTGTCATTATTTCTTCAAATAGGCTTTCAATATCTTGGTCTCTCTCTTCTTC
Source organism: Murina feae (assembly GCA_004026665.1). Lineage (NCBI taxonomy): Eukaryota > Metazoa > Chordata > Mammalia > Chiroptera > Vespertilionidae > Murina > Murina feae. The sequence continues at coordinate 56,673 of PVJC01002099.1, read as the reverse complement.
TGGCACCCCCATAATTCGGATGTTGGTATGTTTGAAGTTGTCCCAGAGGCTCCTTACACTATCTTTATACTTTTGGATTCTTTTTTCTTTTTGTTTTTCCGGTTAGGTGTTTTTTGCTTCTTCAAATTTCAAATCTTTGCCTTGATTCTTGGGATCCTCTAGTCTGCTGTTGGATCTCTGTATATTATTCTTTATTTCAGTCAGTGTATGCTTAATTTCCAATTGGTTCTTTTTCATATCCTTGAGAGTGTCACTAAATTTCTTGGAGGTTTCTATAAAATTCTTGAAAAACCTTATAACCATGGTTTTGAACTCTATATCCAGTAGTTTGCTTTCCTCCGTTTCTGTCATTTGTGACATGTTTCTTTGTCTCTGCATTTTGGCTGCTTCCCTGCATTGATAGAGTGGCTTTCTGTGCTAGGGCCCGGTGGCTCAGCCTCCCCAATTACCTGAGGTGGACACTCTTGGTGCACCCTTTTGTTGGCTGTGTGCACAGTCTTGTTGTAGTTAGCCTTGATTGTTGTTGGTACCACTGGGAGGAATTGACCTCCAGACCAATTGGCTGTGAGGACCATTGTCTACAATGGGAGAACTGCTATGCTGGAAACACCATTATTGGGCAGGACTTGCTTCAGTGGGACTTTGGTGCTCACTGAGTCTGCCCGCTGAGTGTGTCTCTTATGGATGTGAAGAGTTGTAATCTGGTGTGGTCTCACTCTGACCATTGGGTACTCTGGCTCTTGGATCTCCAAGGACTTGCCTCACTGCCTGAGGTGACCCAGCAGGAGCTTCAGAGAGATCTGCAGATTCCTCCTCTTTGTTTAAGGTTTGGAGGTGCCCAGATGAGGCATAGCTGTGAAGCAATGCAGGCCATTGATGAGCTTAGGCCTTCTTTTGGAAGCTCTGGAGTTCTTTGACCCAGGTACAATTTGTTTGGTTTTAGATTGCAAAAGGTCATGCCATTTGTACACAAAATCCTCTGAGAACAGCTTGGGTGGGGTTGTAAATTGAGTGGGGCAGGGTCTCAGGAAATCATGGGGCAGTGCAAACAGCAATGGTTGCCCGTTGGCCCTGCTCTGGATAGTTTCTGGGTCTCACGGTCCCATACAGGAACAATGAATGCTGCGAGCACCTCTGAGAGAAAGCTGCCCTCGTGTTCCAGCCCAATGCCAGACAGTCCAATTTCTCCCTGTATGAGTCTGGGTCTCCAGAGTCTCACATGGAACTGGAGTTCAGAGTAGTCGGTAGTTTGTATTTCCTTCCCAGTTGAAAAAGACCACAGTATACCCAGTTGCCAGCCCATTTCGCACACCTCCATACCTCTGCTCTTCTGCACCTCTGCACCTCCTACCAGTCTAGATGCGCTTTTCTCTTTCCCTCTAGTTGTTGGATTTCCACTCAGCTAGCTTTCCTGTGGTTCTGGATGATATCTGTTTTGTCTTTTAGTTGTAGTTTTGATGTGGTTGTGCAAGACAGCAAGTTCAGGTGTTTACCTATGCCGCCATCTTGGTTCCTCCCAAGATACACTTTAAGTAACATGTCCTCATAGGGTTTTCTTACCATGTTGTGAAAATGTGTGGTAAATATTATGATCCATCTACCTATTTATGTGTTGACTTCCCTCTATGGTCTACCTCATTGAGCAGGTTTGGGGCTGTAGGAGGCCAGGCCAAGCCATCTCAACATTCCATGTGGGTGGACTGCCTCATAGCAACTCCTCTCTAAACCTGAGGACACATGAAAGAACCTGGACCAACACTGGAAAACCATCTAAAATCCTACCCTGTCTCTCTTTTTCCCTGTTCCCGTGCTCCACTAACTCTGCAGCCTGGCAAATATGTGTCTAATGGTTCTTCCCTAGGTCACTTACCACCAAGTTATTTATCTGTATAGTGATGGAGAATTCCTGCTGAGATTCTGACTCATGTTGCAAAGCTTTATTACAAAACTTGACTTGTTTGCTTGTTCATTCATTCATTTATTCTTTCATTCATTTAAAACCTGTTCTTATATACCAGGTACTGTGTTAACCAGTAGGATGATAATGAAGAATAAAATATGGCCTCAGCTCTCAAGACCCAGTGTAGTCCTATAGGTATAAGTGATAGCCAATTGGCAATCACCAAATATTTAACCTGTCTAGGATTGCTTGTCAGCTCAGCCCTGAAAGGAATTAAAGAGAATGTGAGTTTCAATATGTTGGCAAAATGAAGGCTCTCCACTAGACTATAAGCTTTTTTAGGGCAAGAATGGAATCTTGTTCATGGAATTCCTTATAGCTCTGAGCACAGGAAGCACACAGAACATACGTTCAATAAAATGTTGGTGAATTTTTTGGAATGTCGAAGAAGAAAATCTATAGCAATGGACTGGATGTAAATTGTAGGTACCAAGAATAGGGGCTTTGGAACCAGTTATGGGTTTGGCATCTGATATATTTCCACTTAGTAACCAATGACAGTCCTTGCCCTATCATATGCATTCATTCATTTCAAAACATAGGTGTTTAGCACCTATGATATGCCAGGGTATGTGCTGATGTGAAATTTGCATTTCAGAATATTGCTTGAGCTACATGTTAAGTGAGGGATAGGAAGGGTGGGAGATTTACCACTTAGGTAGGCTTTTGCAGTAATCCAGGTGGAAGAGGGCCTGTGGTCAGTGTGGTGCAGTGGAAAATGCATAAGCTGGAGAGTCCACTAAGACTTAGCTCTAAAATTTACTATCTATGAGACTTTTACCAAATAACTATTTTACATAACCCCACACACTATTCTGCAAAATGGAATAACATGGCCTATTTGATATCAAACTTATAATACTGTATTAAGCTGCCAGGTATTTCATGATATAAATGATTGTCCCTATTGCTATTAGTAATACTCCTTCCTCCATACTTGTATTTTCTCTCCTTTAATGTACAACTTCATGCTTTTAAATAAGATTTTTTGTTACTGTTGTTGGTCCTCTTTACCCTGGATTGTGTAGGGCACAGGTTCCTCCTTTCCTCTCTTTTGCCTTTGTGACTCCTATAGTTCTCCCAGAATATTCTCGGCCATTACACATTACCTCTGAAGAAGTTGGTTCTGTGGGACAGTCTATTTCAGGCTGGGCAATGTTATAACCAATGAAAATCAAGCTTGGTAAGGACAAAAATCTTTGCTCTATTCCCTTTGGGGATTTTCTGGTAACTATATTCTCCTCTTCACACCCTTGGAATGTAACACCGATGGTATCCTTGGCTAACCTCAGGCTCTTTCTTAAGCACTTAGTGGAGAGGGAACTTTGTATTTTGTTACAGACTAGACCTTATTTTCACTCTGAGAATATTCCAAAATCATGTCATATTTTCCTTTCTTACATCTCTAAAACTCATCTATTCCCATTGGTTTCCAATAGCTAAAATTCATTCCCATATTTTGGCCCTCTTTTTCTTCTATTCCTTATAAATATGTCCATTGTGGTCTCTATTCTTGAGTTCTATCTCGGTTGAAGTCATCCCCTTGGTGCCTTCATTATGACATCCTTTGAAAATGCCTTCACCAATTTCTGTCGTCTGCATTAAATCTGGATGTTAGGGACCTTCACTGCTCGTCGTTCCCTAATTATTTTTCCCCTACTGGTCTCCTATATTTCTTCTTAGTGTGTTCTTTTTATTTCTCTCATTTTTTGGTTTTTTAGGCAATTTTCAAGTTGTTTCCTCCCCAGCCATGAACATTTTCTTTCCTTTTTATATGCCAAACCCAACCACAAACAAGTTGTATCCAGAAACTTCTCTCTTATTTCTCTCATGGCTTTCTTCTTACATTTGTTAATGTCTCCCTCTTCATGACAATGGTCATTTCTTTATCCAGTGATGCTATATGTATGCTAGTATAATACAGTGTATCTATACACTCTTTTGATAAAAGCCAATCTATTGTTTATTAAGGAAGGTCTTTGCTTTTAGTTGATTTAAGTCTATTCTTTTGCCTCCATGGTCACTGCTTTGTGTAGGGCTGACTATTGCAATGACCTCCCACTTCTCACTGCCTCAATTCTCTCTCTCAGCTATTTCACACTTCACAGCATTCTCAGAGATGTCTGATGCCTTCCTCTTCTTTTTAACAAATTCTCACTCAAGGATATGTTTTTATTGATTTTGAGAGAAAAGGAGGAAGGGAGAGGGAGAGAGAGATAGAGAGAGGGAAAGAGAGGGGAAGAGAGATTGGTATGACCAGTTGGTATGATCTCTTGACCAGTTGCCTCCCACATTGCTTCCTGACTGGGAACCGAATCCCCAACCTTTTGGTGTATGGGATAATACTCCAACCAACTGAGCTCCCTGGCCAGAGCACCTTCCTGTTCTTAAAATAACAGAGCTTCTGCTTTCACTGGCTTGTAGAATAGTATTTACCTTCTTTAGTGCAACAAGTATCTTCTTCATCATTCCAGACTCACTCTGTCACGTTCTTACCCCAGTCCTAAATTCCAGTCGCATAGAACTGCTTGGGGAGGTGTTTTACTATATACAGAGGTCAAGAGTGACTTCTACTGGCCCAATCTAGTTTGTAGAATTCTTTGCCATTTTTTAAAAACCAAAAGATTTCATGTAAAAATCTGTTTTTCTAGTTTCTCTCAGAAAATATGGCAGTACTGAACCATGTCCCCACTTGATAACAGAGGGTTTGCATTGAATGGTGGCTGCCCCTTTAGATGATGTGGGCTCTTCTCCAACTTGCCACAGTTTCTACCACACCCTTTTGTATCCCCAACATTGAAGCAAAGTGTCATTTGCTATTTATCATTGCTCTTGTGCTTTGTTTGGCCTTATAGTATTAAGAGGAAATTATACCCCATCTCATAGATAAAGAAAAGATGGGAAGTTGCTGTTTTGCGTTTCACAAAATATATGGGGCCCACTTCATGCTTTCACACTCCTGATTCCTGTAGGTGTCTGAGTTTGGATCTCTGACAAAGTGGCTTAGCACTAAGGGTCTGTGTTCAAATCCTGACCCCATCACTTACTAGCAATGTGGCTTTGGGCAAGTTATTTAAGCATTCTCTCTGCCTCACTTTTCATCTCTGTAAATTGGGAGTGACAATAGTGTGTACCTCACAGAGTTTTTATGAGATGATCTTTGTAGAGAACTTAGTAAAGGGATGGGAACGTAGAAAACATTAAATAAATCTTAGCTACATTGTTATCACTGTTACTATTATTTCTGGCAAATCTAATGGTGGGAATATCAGACCCGTGAAGGGCATGGTTTTGGGCAGAGTCTTTAGGCACCTACTTAACCACACCTCTCTAACTTTCAGTTTTGCCACTTACTAGCTTATGAGCCTGGTCAAGCTATTTAATCTCACTATGCTTCCATTTTACCATCGGTAAAAATATTAGTGATAACACTTACTAGTAAAACACTAGTATCCACATCTTTGGTTATGATGTATCATCTGAGATAACAACGTATATTGTGTGTATTATTGGTGTCTGCCACATAGTAAGTAGGCAGTAAATGGTAGCTATTATTGTCACCAGCTGTCCTGGCAAAATTTTGCCTCTGTTGAGGACTCAGGAGCCAGGTCACTCCCCCCCCCCCCCCCGCCCCGTGTGTGCTATGTGGTGCTTGCACATTGATATAGACTTTTCAAAAATTGATATATAACTCACATACCATGAAATTCACCCTCTTAGAATGTACAATCAAGTGATTTTTAACATATCCACAAAGTTGTGCAATCATCACAACTATCTAATTCCAGAACGTTTCTGTCATTCCTCCAAAAGACTCTTTAGCTGTCATCTCTCAGATCTACCCTCCAGCCCTTGGCAACCACTAATCTGCTTTCTGTTTCTATGGATTTGCCTATTCTAGACATTTTATATAAATAGAATCATATAATAGATAGCTGTACATGGGCTTTAGCCTGTTTCCTTGAAGAATAAAGCTGCACCCTTTTCCAGAAAACAAATTCCAATTGGGAAGATGAAGGAGACCCTACATAGGAAATAAAAAGAAGGAAGCTAGCATCAGCCAAGATTGACCTCAGAGGAACAAAACCAAACAGACGTGAGTTTCAGGGGCCAAGCCGAGGAGGTGGGAATGCTGAGGGGCGGCAAACCATGAATATACAATACAACATCTTAATTCCTGTGGATTTTTCTCAGCTCAGCCTTAAAAAATACTGTAAAAATCTTAAAAGTCCCTTTGTGGATTCACCTGGAGTTGGTTAAAAATATAGGTTCTGTGCTCTTCCTTGGGCTCACTGAATCAGCATCTCAGGGCGATAGGATCTGCTACAAGATTCTGCTAGGCAGTGGGTATGGAAATCATTTAATTGGATGGGACATGCCTGTATGACACTGAACTGTGGTGTGATGTTTCATCTTCAAGGACACTGCTCTGTCATGTTGATACTCTTCTTAAGTATACTCTTCTTATGTCTAATCTCCTTTACAACAGGCCTTACTTTGCTTTGTCCATCTCAGCCCCAGGTACAGTTTTACTCAAAGTAGGGGCTCGGCACTGTGTTGGAAGATTGATTATACAGGCACTTGGGAGCTGTTGCTGGGATATGGTTGGCTACAAAGTCATGAAGGTCAATAGGGCCTAAGAGGAGCTCTTCCTTTTGCATTTTAGTCATTCTTTGTTTGAGACTCTGGTTTGCCTTCAGGGCCCTGACTTGTGCACCAATGGTCACAGCCTTTTGATCTTTAGGCTCCAGTAGATGTCCCCAGCAGTCCCTCAGGGGGACCTTAAACTGGCTGCACAGTGCTGATAGGTAGAGGAACAACAAGTGAAGCACGTAGGGGTAGTTCCTACACTCACTGATCAGAATCCCCCAGGGAATGAGCTAACATTTCTGTGTCTCCCTGGACTTAATGAGCCAGACTGTTGTCCAGGAAGGGGAAATCGCTACTCATAATACCCAAATACTGCTCTTAGACCCATTGAACCAGATTGTTGTCTAGAAATGGAAATTACTACTCAGATACTACCCAACTACCGCTCTAGAGTTTGAAGAACATGATCTTCCTGTCTGTGTCTGGTGAAAAGACAATGTGTTGTGCTCATGGGGACTTATTTGGGCAGGGCTGTGGACTAGGATTTGAGAGACCTTGGCTCAGTCTTGGCACTGCATTTTAATCGATCCCTGTGTGACACTAGGTAAGCCACTCACTTTTCAGCTTGTTTCTTCGTAAAATGAAGGATTTGGAACAGGGTTAGATACTGGAATGCAGACAAGATCATTGATATCTGTAGGTGCCTTTTCTACAGGCTCACATGTAGAGGACCCTCCTTTTTGGGTGCTCTGAGGATATAACTACTATCTCAGTCCCAGGTTAGCAGTGTGTAATGTCATTGGAGGCAAAGTTGCTAAAGCCCACTGTTCAGAGGTTTGGTAGTTGGTGTGGATTGGTCATGAAATTAAACAAGCATGGGAAACTCCTCTTTCCTTGCTTGCTTAACCCCTCCTCTCTCTTCTTCCCATATTCCAGTAGTTAAAGAGTTTCATGTATACGAGCTCCATTTTTAAATTGTAAATATCCCATGGGCATGTTAAAGCCACCAACTGTTAATACTCCAGGATTTGAGTAAATCTAGCTATTGGAAGACTTTCAGTTTAACTGGTAATCTGAATTAAAGAAACTTGAGTGGGTGGATAACAACACATATACACTGGGTTCTTGGAGCCCGAGGAAAGGACAGAGGGCACATCAAGGAAGGGGGTGGAAGCCAGTCACTGATTTGGTGGTTTTGCCCGACACCTTGGCAATGGTGCTATAACACATTTCCCATGGTGCTTTGGGAAGAAATGCCCTAAACTAGTGATGCTTCATCTGGACCATCTGTGTTATTTTGTTAATGACTGTAGGAAACAGTCATTTTGGTCTCCTGGGTCACTGTGCTTTTAACTTTTCATAGGATCTTAAATCCATGTTTATCTCCAAATATAATTATTTACTTAGCTCCCACTCAGGTCAGCCCTCACTCAGGTGAGGAAGCAGAGGCTGTTTTGGGATGGTCTTTCCTTTTCTCCCCGGCCCACTCATTTTACATCTTTTCTGCATGCAGATTTACTTGTATGCAATTACAATTACACTTTTTTTTTTTCTCTTTCTTTGGGACAGCAAAGCAAATGCAGGAGTGGAGAATCCTCAGGCATGCTTTCTGTGTTCCTATGTCTCCGCTGCATTGTCTGGAAAACCACAGACTTCGTGTAGATGCCAATGAATCCGTCATTGGGTTTTCTTTAAGCCGCATATTTACTAAGATCCTCACTTGAGCCATGGCTTAACTTTATAATCTTTGATTTATAATTTTACAGTTGCGGAGACAGAAAGAAAACCCACTCCTTTGGAGGAGCATGGCCTTTTCCTATGTTGCTTCGCACGGCTGCCACTGAGCTTCTTGAAACCTGGTCCCTGGACACCATCAGCAAGAAGACCTCAGGGATGGGCTACCTACCCCTGAGAAAAGAACAGCAACTGCATTTTCTAACTAAATTGCCTTCTTCATTCAAGTAATGGCTGCCAATGGGGTCAGATCAAAGACAGACCTGCTGGACAGCTGCTCGGAGGACTAACTGATAAGGGCACTGAAATGTCCATAGTGCGCTAACACGTCCACGGAAATACAAAGAGATGGAAATAACACCAGCACTTCTTTTAGGGACAGTTCTGTATAGGGCTGGAAGGAATGGTGTGATAAATGCCTTAGAGGTGGGAAGTAGGGAGTAATGAGAATATAGAGGGGAGTGGGGATGATTTACTGCAGGGCTCCTGTTTTTCCTACTGGGATATAAAAATTGGGAGCCCCAGCTGGACTGTTTGAAACCATGGTGGGTAGACAGACTACCCTAGTGGTCCTTCTGCTTGGTCCTCCCCCATGCAGAGCTCAGCCAGTCCTCTAGCAAAGACCCAGCAAGTAATGGTTTGAAGGAGACCAATTTATTAGCCTACATGGCTCTGTTCTGCACTCCAGGATTTGAAAATGAAGAGTCATCAACTTCCTGTCTTTCAGTTCTACGATGTTAGAACTGCCCTCCATGTCTTTTCATTCACTTGGGGGTGAGAGTTGTTAACAGAGAAGATCAAGTCAAATGAAGCTTGAACTCTTTGCCGAAGGGTTGGGAGATCAGACCCTGTGTTGAATTAATTAGATCATTGAGACACCATGTAAGAGTTTGGCTTAAGAGTGATATTGCTGGCTATTTGTAAATGAGAATATCAAGAAATGTTCTTGTAATCATGAACTATGAAACTGGTAGTCATGTTCAACAATTCAACAAATAGTTAAATAAGAGCTGGACACTGTGGAGACCTAGGAGCAAGATAGACATGGTTCCTACCTCATGAAACTTACACTTTTGCTTTCTCTTAAATGTGAAGAGCAGTGGCCACAGCAAACAAGTGGCCAGAAATATATTTTTGAGCCCCAGATTCTAATTAGCCATGCCTGGTGGCCATGCTATTATAAGACATATAAGCTGCATTCTAGTAATGCTCTGTGAACCAGCGTGGACTGTTTCTCTAGCAAACGGTATAAAGTCTCATGGTGTCAGGGGAAGGAGCTCAGGTTAGGAAAACGGCCCTGGGGAGGGAAATAAGAAGGGACAGAGTTCAGAGACCAGCTATCATGTTCTGTGCAGGAAAACTGCAGTGTGAGAAATGTTGGGCTGGGAAATTTGAGACCCAGGTTATAGTCTTTATTCTGATACTAACAAGTTATGTGGTTGTGGGCAAGTCACATCACAGTTCACTCTAGGACCCCTTCTAGCTCTAAAAAATGTTAACACCAGGCCCCAGACTACTGGACAATTGGTGGTTGCCAATTGTTTCTAACTCCTGTTCCTAAGCTGCCAGGTCAAGTAGATCTGCACTTGACAGGCTTTTTTTTTTTTTTTTTGGAGGGGGTGGCTGTTTATCAACTTTGTAGGATATAATGAGTCTGCCTTTCCCCTTTGGAGTTGAGAAGGTTCTAAAATATACTCTATAGAGCCCATAGCATCTTCATTCCCTCCTTCATCCTTTCTTCTACCCCTGCCTTTTTTCCTCTCCTTTCCTTCATCACATTTCTACTAAGCATATACCATGTGCTCTGTCCCAGGTGTATGATAGGTTTGCAGATCCAAGGTAAACCTGACATTTTCCTATACTCCAGAAGCTTTCATAGGAAGGGGACAGAATCCTTCTTCCTTTCACTTGCTGGCGAAAATCAGCCATGTCCCAAGGGGGCGTGCTGGTGGTACTCCCAGGGTAATGAGCTACGGACGGATGCCCCATTCCACTCAAACTATTTTGAGATGCCTTAGGCCCACGGTCACTATGAAGAGATCTATGTCCAGATAAAAGGAAGAGACAGTCTTTTACTTCTTGGAATACATCTGTGGAGCGACAGTCTTCCATACAGGGATGGCTACTGTCTATCCCATCTCCTGCAACCCATTTCTGCCCAGATGGGGAGAATCTAAACTTTAAAAAACCCCTCTCAATAAATAAACATCTTTCATACGTATTGTGCTTCATGTATCCATTATGGCTGGTGGCCTCTTTAAAATGAAAAAAAACAAAACAAAACAAAACAAACACAAAAAAACAACAACAGCAAACAAAACCAAAAACCAAACAGTAATCAGACAAAAAGATATTGCTATCAATTCTTACCCCAATGTGAATACCATGTAAACGACTTCTCATCTTTGTTTCTTCCATTGTTAACAATTCTATTTGACATATATCTCTAAGTGCAGTAAGCTTGTAGAAAAATAAATCTATGACATTTCTTATTTAGAATTGCTGACACAAATTATTTGGTTTGAGAATTTTACCCTGGGCAATAGTTTGAGAGACTTCAATGTCTGGTTTAAATGATGGAATTAATTACTTTTGCCTCTCAATTTCACTTCCCATTTGAGGTCAAGGAATGTATGGGTGTGTCTGGTTAACGCCTATAACTCTCCATAGCAAGAGCTTTAATTTCCTCTTTTGCTTTCATTCTTTGCACATGTGCAGCATTAATAAGTGGATTGATTAGTGCTTCATCTCTTCTCCTTGTCCTTACTTTCCTTCTTGTAAATATGCTAAAAATAGTGTAAAGTTCACAAGATTGGATGGCTGACAGGACTTAGGAGAGAAACAAAGGGCCCAGTAACTCAAACAAATGAAAAATCGACCCCAGAATAATTGACAGCATATTCAAATACCTTAGTGTAATGTTACCCCCATGAAGCAGAAACAGTATCAGTAAATCTTTATGACTCTGAACATTGTAATGAAAAGGGAACATTTTGTTGTTGTTGTTATGTGCGTGAGGAGCTGCAGCAGAAAAGGGAACATTGTCAACCATCTGGTATTTCCAAATATCTGAACATTGGCCTTTATGAAGACAGAGGACATATGATGGACTGGCCTTCCCACCTCTGCTTCGCAGTCAAGTCCTGCAGCTTCAGCCATCGACTCTAAGGCGATTTCCATTTGTTTTCTCCATCCCTCTTGAGAGAAAACAAAATCTCATTTTTCAAAGCAATTAAAACTCTTCTGTTTCAGCTCGGGTGAAAGAATTAGGAGTCCTATCTCCTTGTATATAATTGCATGTTTCATCTTTCTTGTTTTACTGATTGACAGAAAACTGATAAACGGAGACATCTCTGAATCAGGGACGGATGTGCTCTCTTGGTGGCCCCACTGCTAATTTGTTTGACTATTTTGCAGCATTTCTTTCTCTGTAATAGAAAGATTTATTAAATATGAAGGGTGCAAAGCTTCCTGAATACCAATGAACTTATTAGCCAAAATTTAAATGTTCTTTCTTGTCATGAGTGCCTGTCTCACTTAACAGGATCCAAATTGAATAATGAAGAAAATTAGACTATATCATACCCTCCAGAGAAATTGTGTGTGAATTATAATAGTGAGGGGGAAAAGGGTCATATTTTAGAAAAAAATTGTAGAAAAAAGGGTCCCACATGAAAGGATTAATGCAGAGGAACCTGATTCTTTTCAAAGAAACATAGTGGGCTTTCCCACTGTACAAGCAATGTAAAACTCTGGCTAGCTTAGAATGAGAGTACAGTTATAATCATATGAAAATGAATGTTAGGTTTTAGTGGTTACAATTTACTAAACCTTTTCTGGTGTAAGACATCCTACACCTATGATGAAATAGGAAAATCAGTAAGCTTTGAAAAGCAAACACAGAACTCCAGAGAAAGACAATAGGCAGCTAGTTCAAGTTTGAGAAATTACCCTAATTTTTCCTTTAACCATGGCATAGTAATGAACTGTCCCTGGGTCAACGTGTTTACCTCCATTACCTTGGTGTCATCACTAACAAAGTTGGTGATCATGATGCTTTTCCTTTGTCAGCACTAAGATGCCAACAATTCCTTTGCCCACAATGAAAGGCATTGTGGGAACAAAAAGGCCACCCTCTTGACCTGGGAGACAGGCTGTGAGGACTGCAGCAGGCACACAAACTGCTGAACTTGGTCAGGGCCAGAAATAGAGTGTGTGTGTGTGGAGTAAAAGCGATGGTGGCCAAGTGAGGGAGAATACAAAAGTGAGGCTGTGCAAAGACAGGAATTGGTCCCTATCAATTGAACTAGGAACGTCTCATTGGAAAAGATGAGACGAGGAAGGATCTTAACCTAGACAAAATAAAGGGAAGTGTCTCAGGAGTTGCTAAAATCAATTATCCTGAGACTTCAGAAGGAGGAAAGGAAGATCAAAAGAAAAGAAAGAGGGTCCTGAAGCCTGTGGAGTTTCAGAAACAAAACATTAAAAAAACAACAACCATCATGCTCTTCTAGGAAAAGAGGCTGAGCATTGCTAGAAAGTTTGATGGCAACAGGATTTGCATTTAGGGATTTGCTTTAAATCCCTGAGAGAAAAGGATCAAATGACAGAAATTCATAGGACATTACTATGTGTTTTTGGCTATGGTACGGTTGCTAAAGGAACCAAGAATGGTCAATGCTTTACAGATGTACACCATCCAACTGTGCAGTCTTTCACTTGAGATTTGTATCCCCAATTAACTAGAAAAAAGACCTAGTATATTTGATTGCCTCTGTGGGAAGACTTGAGGATGATGATTTGCCCCTTGGAATGAAAATTGTTATTAAAAATTAACTGACAGTTGTCAAAGAGGAGAGGGATGACTGGATGAAAGAAAGTGAAGGGATTAGCTAAAGAACATATATGCCTGACACACAGACACATACAAGAGTGTGATCATACCCAGAGGGAAAGGGGTATGGGGGCTTGATGGAGGTGGGTAAATAGTGTCAACAATAAAGTTAAAAAAAACCAAAGTAAATAAATAGGAAGAGGGTCTGGGGACATTAAGATTCATTACCATTTCAAACCATGACCTGCACCTTCAGGAAAAAAAAAGAACTTGGAACTCCGAAAGCAGAAAAGGGGAGAGAGAAGACTTATGGATTGGGGACAAGGAATGGGGAACAAATGCCACAAACCAAATAAGACTACACAGTTTGTGAGACAATTAAATGAACAACAGAGTTGGAAGGATAATGAGGGAAATGAGGAATATGAGATAATAAGACATTTAAAAATGGGAAATTACTAGGGAAAGTGAGGATGAATGATGAATTACGTGGACGATGATTAAGGCTAGGAAGGAGGGAAGTAATGAGGATGGAAAGCAAAATGTGACTAATGCCTGCAAAAGGCAAGTCTGAACTCCTGGTAGAATGTCTCCCAACCTTTGGAAAATGTGTACAACCTAGAAATAAAGGAAGATAACATGAAAAGAGTTCACGGTCAACATGAAATTGTGAGGACAACAGAGGAAGCAGTAAGTCCTCAGCAAGGAAAGCATTTCTAGAGAAATGCATTAGTCTATGTTTTCCATTCATCTGTGAATAAAACTGCCCTCCTCTCCCTTTTACAAAAAGGTCAAATTATAAAATGAACACTATGAAAGGAAAGAAAGCTAATATGCATTATTGGGGTGGGGGGGGAGTTGAAGAAGAGATTGCATCTAGAACCCTGAAGTGGGGACTAAACAAGCAAATCTGTTCATAGCCTTTTCTATGAAAATGTTGAATTTCAGCCTCTTACTGAAAGAACTGGAGAAAATTTATCCAGATGGAAATGTGGGCAGTGATGGGGGAGGGGAGAGTTTTAACTGTAGTAAATATTTTGGAATGTATTCCCTCCATCTTTTTTCCTCATAAAAATGAGTGAGTTAAAAAGCTTCTGAGAATTGCGTTAAGCACTTGGATGAGAGGACTGATAGCAATGACACATATATTCCTAATAGTAGAAATAAGATTGATTTTTAAAGATGATTAATGTCTGGAATGGGTCTAAATGGCCGTGATTATCCTTGTGCTTTTGTGTGTTCATGCAGGGGAATCCTTTCAGCCAGACAGGCCCAGACCCCCTTTGGAGGGAAGTTGATAAAGTAATTTAGGTGGAAAGGCTTAATGAGATAATGATGCTAAGGCCAGTTAACACCTAATAATAACATAAGCACCAGGAATGATATTGTTGCTTATTAATTATAATGATGATGTGGAGGAAAGAGACAAGGTGGTACTTATTTAGCCGAGAGCACTCAGGAGTAAAGCTGTTTTCCCAAAGGGCAAGTTGCAGTCAGAGTTAGAAGTAGGGTGGCATTTGCAGAGATGGAGACTTATGGCCACTGGGTTATACTGGGACCACAGAGCTGCAGGCCAAGCGGGAGGCAACAGATGCCTTCCGGATGGGAGCCAGGGCTGGAATGGAGACCGCTGTGGTTGCAGGGCTGGGCCGTGCACGGAGACTTCAGGCTGAGTTTTTGGGGCAGTCTGCGTGCCTTTGATTCCACAGTGGTCATTCGTGGGCAGACGGGCAGGTGTCCAGAACTGGACTGGGTGTGCTTCCAGTTCTGTGACCTCCCCTCCACTCCACTTGGTCCTGTGAATCAGACTTGTAGTCCAGCTCTTCAATCAGGGTCAGTGCCCTGCCCTGTGGTGGGAGCCCAGAAGATCCTTGCGTCCAGTTTTTAAGAAGCACAGCTCTAGCCTTCATTTGCTAACTTGAGGGTAAGGTTTCATGGTGTAAGTCACCACCCTCATTCTGCTTCCTGAATTCCATATGGGCCCGGGCACGTCCATGTTCACCAGGGCAGGGGAATGGCAGCATCGGTCCACTGCAGATACACAAATGTCTGTACTAGTTACATGGGCAGGAGTCAAGAATTCCAGGGAGTCGCTGTGTAAAAATAATAGAGCTTTTGGAAATTTTATGAGTCCTTAAGGGAGGCATAGATGCTTGAAACTCAGGACCAGCCTGGGGAAACGAATTTGGGACACAGTAAGGAATATGAAATTCACCGCCTTTTCCCTCACTGTGTGGGTCGCTATCTGGGCCCTAGAATCCGGGCTGTCAGGCATCGTCCCTGTGTCTTTGGCTGCCTTCTCTGTGATGAGAGGGGATGTTTTCTATCCCTTTCTGTGCCAATTATTTTATTAGCTGGATGAGGGCCATCTCACAGGATTTTTCTTGTCTTCTGTGATGATGTCACCGATTTTGTCATAGAAAGGAAATAACATTCTCTACATGGACTTTTTAAAAGAAGTATATTTACTTTTATTATTTAAAAAATATTTTTATTGATTTCAGAGAGGAAGGAGAGGGAGAGAGAGAAACATCAATGATGAGAGAGATTCAGTGATTGGCTGCCTCCCGCATGCCCCCTAATGAGGATCAGAATTGGGCCCACAACCCAGGCATGTGCCCTTGACTGGAATTGAACCTGGGACCCTTCAGTCTGCAGGCCGATGCCCTATCCACTGAGCCAAACCAGCTAGGGCAGAAGTATATTTACTTTTATTAACTGTGTGGTTTGAGAGAGGCAAGAACTAAAATGTGCTGAACTAGAGACAGAAGATATGGCTCTAGTGCTGATCCTTGTACATATCTGCCCTACAACTTTGAGTAAATCTCTTGCCTTTCTGAGCCTCAGTTTCCCTATTCATAAAATTAAGGGTTTTTTTTTTAAGGGTAATCTTTGTGGTATTTACAGTCTTAAAAATCTATATTTAAGCATATATAGTCACAAGGATTCTACATTTATCAATCATTTAGAAGAGAAATAATTGGTAAATTCATAGGATGACAAATATTGCCTTAAATCCATGGTTCAGAATGGATCATTAAGGTCAGAGTTACCAATGAACCAAAGGCAAAACTATTGAGCACTAAGTGGCAGACACAGAGCAATCTTAAGGTCAGGTGCTTTACAGGTGAGGAAACTGAGTCTTTAAAAGGTGAAGTAAGTTATATAAGACATATATTTAATTAATAAAGGGATGGAGCCAACATTTAAACCCAGGTCTCCCTGAAACTAAAGCCCTTAACTTAATCATCTGGGTGTAAATCTCCCACTATTTAGATCTCAACATTTACGTTCCTTACTTGATGGCACCAGACACCAAAGTTTTCTTTAGTCATGATTCTTAGCTGGTGATGGAAGGAAGGAGCAAGGCAAGGAGCAGTTTGAAAAATCTTCCCAGTTATTCTGACACACAGACCTCTCTGCCTCACTGAGGCATCACCTGGCCAGAGTCACATGATTACATACACTGTACCTTCTTGGAGTACTCTCTGTCGTGCACAGATTCTCACTTCTGCTTCTCTCAGTATGGCTTTGGAGGAGGCAGGGGCATCAGACACAAATTTGTTTCTTGTCTTCCTAATGGGAAATTGAAGCAAAAGAAATTGAATAATGAAACATCATGCACCCAGAGGTCACAGATTTGACATGGGGACCCCACCTTAAGACTCCAGCCACCACAAAATATCATTTCTAGCCAATTTAATTAATAATGTATTGTGTACATAGAGGGGAAAACTTCACTCTCCCCCTTGAAGTTTCCTAATAAATTTATCATCCCAGCGACATGAATTTATTCAGAGTACCTGTGCAACCAGCCATTGCCAAACACCAAATGGAGGAGAGTGGTTTCTTAAATAGACATTTTCACAAACCAAACAATGGCTTTCTAGACTTTCAATAATTGAAATTAGAATTTCAAATTGCTTTTCAATTATTTATTATCCTTACTGGAGGCTATGTTTTTTTTTTTTTTTTAATGAGAGGGAGAGAGAGAGAGAGAGGGAGGGAGGGAGAGAGAGAGAGAGAGAGAGAGAGAGAGAGAGAGAGAGAGAGAGAGATCGGTTGCCTCCCATATGCAGCCCCACTAGGGATCAAACCCACAGCCTAGGTATGTGCCCTGACAGGGAATCAAACCTGCAACCATTTGGTGCCTGGGGTGATGCTCCAACCATCTAAGCCACCCAACCAGGGCTTAATAATTTATTTTAATGCCAACAGACAAGGCCCCAAAATTAGTCTTAATCCATACTTCTTTACAATCTAAAATGCCTTCATTTGGTCTTCTTTCTATATTTTGGTTCCTTATTTTCCTTTTCCTGAAGAAATTTTAAATTCTTACTCTGTATTCAGCTAATTGTGAAAAGTTAGAAATATACATCTGTAGGATTTAATTACATAAAGGTATAATAGAACACAATGTTGCCATTTAGAAGAATGAGACAGCTCTATATGGAATGATCTAAGGTATATAGTGAAAATTTAAAAAGCAAGATCTAGAACATGTATGGTAAGTTACCATTTACATAAATATAAACATATCTATGTTTATACATTGCCTAGCTGTGGAAGGACGTTTAAGGAACTGGTAATAGTGGCTGCCTCTTGGGAGAAACTGCTGGAAGATTGGAGGGAAAGTCTATATATATCCTATTGTCCCTATTATATAGTATATCATGTTCATGTATTACTTATTCATATTTTTAATAAAGGAGGTAGAGCTATTTTTATTGAAATGGAAAAATACAAAATATATATTGTTAGTACAAAAAGCAGGTTGCAGAATGGTATGAATAGGATATCATTGTATTTTTGTAAAGTAATTATACATACATACATACATATATATGTATATAAACATATGTAAGGATATGCATCAAATTGTTAACAATGGTTCCCCCTAGAGAGCAGTATATGAAAAAGTATGTGTGTGTGTGTGTGTACTTTCATTTTTTCTATCCTATGTACTTCTATATTGTCTTGAATTTTTACACTAATCCAAAATAAATAACTCATAAAACCCAAACCAAATCAAATAATTTACTTGACTTCTACACATATATAAACAAAATTCCCCAGATCAGCCTTTCCAGTTAGCCATGCTTTGTGTTTTTTTTTAATATCTCACAAATTCACTTCAGATTGTTCCTTGACCTCTTCTCTGAAATTTGCTGAACTTTGTTTCTTTATCTTTACTCTCCTACATTCCTTCTCTTTTATTAATAGGACCCAGATAAGGTCATAACCAAGGAATCGTAGGGATGTTATAGTTCCTCTCTCAACTTCTTTCCTTTAAATCAATCTGGACTGATGCAGCTAAAATCTTCCTCATTCCTACTTCAGAGATTTCAACCTGGGCTAAATCTATCTACCTATTTTGAGAAAACTTCTTTGCTTTCTGGATCATTCCTATCAGCACACAAATATAGTACAGCTTCGATCTCAAACAACAAAACCAAAGGTTATTGTTATGCCCAGATTTCGTGATTCCCAAAGATCACTAGGGAGCCCAAGTCTGATGCAAAAGCAAAAAGCCTTTATTCGAGCTAGCTCGAGCTCAGTCCCACACACACTCAACGACGCAGCAATAGGGTGGAGAGAGGGAGCGAATTCCAACAGAACAAAGGTTTTATAGGGGGTCTGTAAGTAGTGGGTGGGGTAATGTGTGTGGCCCCTGTTGATTGGTCAAGGGAAGGGCCAGGGTTTGGTTGGCTGGTTTGAAAGGGGGTGGGGGTTGAGTAACTGTTAACAAAAGGAACAGTTTGGAGTCCGTCTTGCACCGCCCTTTCAGTTATTGGCTGCTTCCTGCATGCCCCACACTGGGGGATAGAGCCCGAAACTCAGGCATGTGCCCTGACTGGTTCACAGGTCAACGTTCAACCACTGAGCAATACCAGCAGGGTGAAACAGTTCCCTCCCCCCACCCCCACCCCCTACTCTCTTGGCCCTTCTAGAATCTCTCTCAGGTCTTCTCCTATCTTATAGTTTGCTCCTCCTTAGTCTCTTCTTTATCCTCTTTTTAAAAAAATATATTTTATTGATTTTTTTACAGAGAGGAAGGGAGAAGGATAGAGAGTTAGAAACATCAATGAGAGAGAAACATCAATCAGCTGCCTCCTGCACATCTCCTACTGGGGATGTGCCCACAACCAAGGTACATGCCCTTGACCAGAATCGAACCTGGGACCCCTCAGTCTGCAGCTCTATCCACTGAGCCAAAACGGATAGAGCTCTTTATCCTCTTTACCTTAAAACATCATGACTGCTCAAGGCTCAGTTCTAGAGCCACCTGCCTTCTCTAGTTACACTCATTGCCTTGGTGATCTCATCTAGCCCTTCACTTTTAATACCATCTCCATGCTATGACTTCTAAATTTTATGTCTAAATCCCAATCTGGCTCTAAAGTACAGACCCTTGTCTTCTCACACCACTATTTAGCTATTTATCAGGGATCTCAAATATAACTTGTCTAAAAGATAGATCCAACTTCCCCACCATCCTTCCCATCTTGGTAAATGGCCACTCAATCAAACCTTTACTTTCAAAATATATCCTGAATCTAATTACTGTCACTACCTTTACCACTGAAGCCCTAGTCCAAGCCTTAGTATTACTCACCTGAATTAGTTTAGTAGTGATTTGGGTGATTTTGATGTATCAACATAGGTTTATCAATTGTAACAACTGTTCCACTCCAGTGAGGATGTTGATAATGGGTGAAGCAGTGCATGTGTGGAGGCAGAAGGTATATAGGAAATCTCTATACTTTCCCCGCCATTTTTCTGTGTCCCTAAAACTGGTCTAAAAAATAAAGTTTTAATTTTTAAATGCTTATAAAATATAAATCAGATTATTTATAAAAATATAAATCACTGCTCTGCTCAAAACACTCCTACAGCTCCCATTTCACTACAAGGCCTATCAGGCTTCCTGTACTCACCCCACGTTTCTGAACTCATCCTCTATTACTCCGCCTTCACTATTCTCATGACATATTGACCTCCTTGCTGCTTGTTGGACATGCTCCCACCTCAGGGCCTTTGCACTTGCTGTAGTGTCTGTCTTGAATGCTCTTTTCTCAGATATACAGGTGGTTCAGTCCTCTCCCTTTATTCTGACTAAATGTTACCTTATCAGAGAGCCTTCCTTGAATGCCTTGGGATTAGCACTTGACTATCTCACTCTGCTCCTTTATCCTGTTTTATTTTTCTCCTGAGCAATTATCACCATCTGAAATATTATCTGTCTATTATTTGCTTATTATATATCTGCCCTGGAATGTAAGCTTGATGAGAACTGGAACTTTGTCTTGTGCACTATCGTATCCTCGACACTAAGAAAAATACTACAGAAAAAAGTGCTCAAAAAGTGTTTTCTGGATGTTGAATAGAGAATAGCTTCCTTTAGCATATCCAAATTACATGACATTTGTTGTAAGACAGTTTATTTATCTACTTCCTCATTTTTCTTCATTTTTAAGACTGTGTTAACTTTTTATTTTGAAATAATTTGAATCATAAGTATTTGCAAACACAGTACAGAGAATTTTCATTTCTTACTCAGTTTCCTCCTAGAGTTACATTTTACATGACTATCATTTTAAAATAATATTATTTCCTTTGTTTCCTTTTTTCAAGTTTTTCCTGCTTTCTTCTATGCATCTTTCTACACAGGTTTTTAGAACTCTTCATTTCTTATTTTACAGCCAAGCCACTGATGCACTTTCTTCAACACCTACACCAAATTCCTTCTCTAAGATGACTGTCCTACTCAAGAGAGGAATAGAACACTTCAATTAAGTGGGAGAAAATGTTTTATCTTCTTTTTAATACTAACACATGAACCAAAAGAAAAGCAAAGCTGTTTCATTTCTTAAACATGCAGTTTCTGAGAGGAGACTGTCTTCCAGGTAAGTAGGTTGCTCTCCGTGGAATGGACATTCATGTTTAGGAGACAAAGGCAACATTATGCTTTAGTAACTGGTTTCTAGGATTATAAAAATCAATGTCCCTTTCAATACAACTGGAATATATAAAATAACCCACCATTTGACAAGATAAGACTCATTGATTTTATGACCAGTAAAATGAGGACATGACTGAAGCATCACTAACCTCTATGGTTTGAATGAGCATGTATTAAACTCCTTATTAAAGCTCCCTTCACATTAAATATTAATTGAAAACCCTCCCTATGCCAATGTTCTTCTCCCATAATCAACCTCCTCCCTAGTGTTAGTAGGGAGATCATTTGCCTTGTTTGCCTGAAATGTCTTAGTTCACACCTGTTATTCCAGTGTAACTGTTAATTGCACCTCGCTTCACTTTCTAAAGAATCTGGGTTTGGACAATAAATTATATGGTCAACCTAAGTATTAGGGTCTCTGGGATAAACAGTCAAGGCGCCACTCCTATTTATTGGTATTACCTTGTCACAAGCTGTAAAAACAGTTTTCCTTTTGATTGTTTCTTCCTGAGTTGTCACAAAGACCTTCACATAAAATCACTCTGTCCCATTAAAGCAATTATTAAAACCCCCTTCCGTAATGACCACTTGTTTTAGTTTTCCTACTCAGATTCCAAAGACCAAATGTAGACATTGCTTGTGCTGGGTCAGCATCATAATTGTTCAGAGGCACAGCCTTGCACAGGGAACATTTTGTCTGACTATGTAATCCACAAGAATCTTGAAGAGACATTTTTCCTTGGTAACATTATCTGGTAGAAAGAGTCTGTGACTGACTCTTAATTTTAGCCCAGATAATGGAAAACTCAACATAGTTAATTTCAGTGAATCATATATATTTTTGGACTAAGATACTTAATGTCTCTAGGGTGCTACTAGAGAATGAAAATTGAAAGGTGAATTTGGGTGGCCTCCTTAGATATAATCTCTGTTAAAACTATTTAATTTCTGTGATTCACAAGGAGAGCTTTTCTTGAGTTGATGAATGGAATGATATTTCTGGGATTACATGTTTTGATAACTATAATCTAGGCTGAGTCTAGTAGCCACCACTACCTTGATTTATTATTTAATTTTGGAAAATTGATCACTTTTATTTTCATCTAAGTCTGTGTGTGTCCTCATAGCACCAAAGGACATAATCAATTCAATGTTTAAAAAATAAATCACTTTAGAAAATATGGATCATGAAGAGTCAATGACGAGTGAGGGAGCAGAGTTGTTTTCACCTGATTGCTTGGATATTTCTTAACCTCTCTGTCAATTTTGTTGTGTGTTGCCTTCCTGATGCAGTTGCTGTGAGAATAAATTACACACTTAGTAAAACTTTATGAACATTTGTAATAACAGAGGCTGAATGACTTCATCATTCTTGATTGTAGTTTTATTTAAAAATGAAATGAAGTGGTTAAAGTGAATTTTTTAATATAAATCTTTATTGTTGAAAGGATTACATATGTCCCTTTCCCTCACTGCTCTCTCAACTCTACTCTCTCCCAAGCCTTCCCCACCCTACTGCCTGGGTCTATGGGTCATGCATATTCCCATATGAGTTTATTGTGAGTTTTTCTCCTTTTTCCCCTTTTCTTTTAAAATGAAAGTACATCTTTAAAAAATATTGACATAGTCAGCTATATCATAAAACACCGATAGACCCTGAAATGTCAATGATACTCTGTTGTTTTAAATCACAAGCTTTTATCAAAATTAAGAATGTATCAAGAAAACTGGGCTCCGAAATTCCTTTGTAATGTAAGGGACTGAGTTGAATAACTAAAATTTCCATATAATTATCCCTTTCCCTATTTTTGCATCAACTCCATCTCCTTCATCCTACCTCATCTGTTCCCTTAGACATTCCACAACAAAACCTGGAGAGCCCCTTTCTCATCGGTCAGGACAGCTCCTTTCCCAGGAGTTTCAGGGCTTGTTTGTGAAACATGCCTGGGCACTTACCTCAAGAGTCCTACAGTCCCAGGTGATTGGGGAAGTCCCATGGCTTGGAACTAGTGGCATCAGGTGGTTGGAAAGGATAGGGTGATAGCCAGGCTTCTGGTCTTCTAGGAAACCAATCCCATTTGGGTAATGGTAATAGGTCATATTATATATTACATATTAAAAACACTTGCAGTTCTCTTAAAGCATAAAGGCCTGCAAAAAGAAAATAAGAAGTTGGTAAGTTAGAAAAAGATGTGTGTGCACGCGCACATGTGTGTATTTCTGATTTAAAATAATGACCTATTCCCAACTATGGGACAGGCACTATCCAGGAAGTACTGGATCTTCTCTTGGCAAGGTCACGCTGAGTAGCTTGCACTCATCTTTGCCATTCTTAAGAGATTTTCTTGCTGTCTTCCAGCCAACAATATGACAAGGATTTACTGATGTGCCAAGGTGAGGGCTTATGTGTCAGAATTGGGAAATCTGAAATATGATCATTTGGTTGAAGAATTGTAGGTTCCTTGAACATTCTTGTTGCATGAGTGGTTCACAGGCTGCCATGTGGGGCACTGGGGCAGAGAGTCGGGGTAGGGCATGTGTTTGTGGTTGAGAGGTAACAATTTTAACAATATATTTTGCTGGAAGATCTACACCAGCAGGACCCACCTTAGGAAATGCTGGTAAGCAGTTCTTTGGCAATGTTGACTTGTTTTGTAACTGTGCTTCCTCTCCCGTAATTCCCCTGTCCAGAGGTATAATTTCATAATCTGGTTACTTAAGGTCCCCTTACTGTGCTCCTCACCTGAGTTGTTATGCTGTGGACTTTATCTGCTTTTCATGTTGACCACATTTCCTGTCAAATTCTACCTGCATCATGGCCCTCTATTTCAGCTTTTCCAGGGAGGGGATGCTATTTGGTAATAGAATTATAATGAAAGTTCAAAGAGTGAAAAAAGCAGTTTAATATGCTGTGCCTCTTACTACAGAGGTGACAGGTAGGCTTACACTGGGTGAACAGCAGTATTTTAATTCAACTTTATGAATTTTCAGCAGAGAAGCTTTAAGATCTATGTTGTGAATTGGTGGGAATAATATTTTGGAGACATAGACACATTTTTTTAGCCCCTTAAAATTACACACATAGATAAATCCCTACTCTGAGTGAGGAATGCTCAGCCCTTGAGCCTGGGAGAGTCAGAGTATCTGTTTTGCATAGCCAGGTCTCATCGATGCTGAGAGAAGAGGTGCTGAGAGTGAGTAAGGCAGAGAACATGCCTAACCGCTCTGTCAACAGGAAGACCGAGGACTGACTGTACATACTTTTCTCCTCCTGGGGGAGTTGACACCAAAAACGGGTGCTCAGCACCGCTCCCATGTGCACATGCACCCTCACCCAGGCACTCCTCCATGTCACAAGTGCACATGCATCCTCACCCAGGCACCCCTCATGTGCATATACACCCTTACCCAGGCACTTCCCATGTGCACATGCACCCTCACCCAGGCACCCCCCATGTGTACATGCACCCTCACCCAAGCACCCTCCATGTCACATGTGCACATGCACCCTCACCCAGGCTCCCCCCATGTGCTCATGCACTCTCACTCAGGTACCCCCATCTGACATGCACCCTCACCCAGGCACCTCCCTTGTCACATGTGCACATGCACCCTCACCCAGGCACTCCCAGCCTCACCCCATTGTTTGCCAACAGGCTGATTCCTAAAAGATCAGAAAGACAAATAATTCAGAAGTGCCTGCAACTTACTTAGAATATGTAACCTCACAATCCTTGCCTGTTTTCTTTATAAGTGCTTATATGGCAGCAATGCTTTATTTCTGATTACTTGGTGACTTAAGCCAAATAACTTCTGAAATGCCTACAGCAATTTTGATTTGACACTGTTTATGTTTCATTTTTGCTATGCTAACCCAAGATTTTCTGAATATCTTCATAGCCTAGCCAGGACACATTCACTGAGTTATTGACTGAGCAGGGCTCTGATTTAGGCTCTTAGAAAAATTTCCCATGCGACATAACAGTGATTTTCAGTGAGACGCAAGAACACCATTGCTGGTTCCTAATAATTATGTGGTTTCTGTATGCAAATGCATGCCTTTCATATGCATAAATACACATAGGGTGTAGGATTTCCAGGTCTTGTTCAAGTGCACACACACACACACCACGAATCTCTGGTTTTCATTTGCTAATTGTCCTCTCATTTCAGGTAACTTCTCCACTGCACCTACAACTATTAAATAATAACAAATACAGAAAGATGCTTAAGCAAAACAACTAAAAGTTGTAACTGTTCAGTTTTAAGGAAGAATGGCTACTAGACATACAACTAAGCAGCGATTTTTCTGGCAAAGTGATGAGTTAAATCCATAACAGAACTGTACTAAACAGCACTTACTTTACTAGCAAAAGACTAAACAGGGAGTCTTAGCATTCCGCCAAATGGTGATGGAACATAAAGAAGTGCCATTCAGAAGTTTTTTCTAGATGCAATGCAGATCTGTGTGTGAGCCCACCCCACTCCTGCTCTTTCCTGTCATTAAAACCATGATATTGACACTGTCAGGAGATTGTTAAAGTGGTGCAAAAGAATGCTATGAGGCCAAATTCAGAGTGCTCAGTAAACCTGAGCAGGGGAATATGTATATGCAAAATAAACAAAAAGATGAAAACAATTTAGAATCAGGCTTCAGGCTATACCCTTCTAGAGAAGAAGCTATTGGTTATCCTTACTGCACCACGTTAAAAGATATTCCCATGTTGTGTACATCTCTGCATAATAACAGCAGATGATTTTTGAGTACTGACTCTGTTCCACCCACCATGATTAGCACTTCACTTGCTTTGCTCTCATTTGAGCCTCATAATGTTTCTATAGATGGAACTGTTATCAGGCCCATTTTGTAGATGTGGATGTATTTTAAAAACATGTACGTGTAAAAACCAATTCCTAGAATGTGTGAATTTCAAATTTCCCCAAATATATCTAAGTGATGTCAGTGGGAGTGACATTAGGATATGCAGAGAGGGTAATTTTTTCTTCTTAAACTTACACCGATGTGCTCCACAGAATCATGATGTTTCAATGCATGTGCATATGTAGAACACATTTTAGTTTTTGTCACTAGTTTTCTCCCCTTTTCACTTATCTTCATATTTATGATGCACAAATCTTCTCACTTTGAAGTCTCTTGCTGCTGAGTCTCTTTTCCAGGAAAATTTCACAGTAGTCACTTTTAGAACTCACAAAGGGATATTAACTTAAAAACCAAACTCAAGCAATCTTACACTCGCCATGAGAGAAATGTTATGTCTCTCAGTGCCACCTTCACAGTTACTGCGCATGTCATAAAAGCTAAGGTCGTTTTACCCAGGACCCACCCATCCCTTCTTTTTCTTGTCCCTCGGGGCCTTTAGAGAGTTCGAATCTCTTGTTCTGGCTTTGTGATCAGGCTCCCTGACACTGTACCTCTGTGTTACTTTAGAGAGGCAATTTAAATATACAATTTCCAGACGGGAATGATTTACCAAATTAAAAACAGACAGGGGCCAGAGAAGGCGGGAGGTGTCAAATGTTCCCTCTACCCCACTATCAGTTTGATGTGGTGGCCTTGTTCCTACCTAGTCCCCTTCACGCTGTCCACTACCCAAAGTTAAAATGCCTGAAACATTAACAGAACACACATGGATAGAGGTATGTATTCCTTTCCTTCTGCCTCCTAACCCAACACATGGAGTTATAATTGTGGCTTATTTCAACTTAATTTTGTTTCACCCATAGGATGAAAGAGACTTGTTTCAGTGTCTCAAGAGATATTGTAAAACATAATACTTGCAAGAATCTGCTTAGCCACCTCAAAAGAAAACCATTACTTTTGGCAGCTACTAAGCATTTGCTTTAGGAGTTTCTTTCTAAACACATACACGGTTATATTGAATAATCGATATCAAAGTTGCTGGATGCACTTTTATTCATTATTAATGCCCATGTGTAAATCAAATCTCTGCTCTGTTTAGAAACTAATCTAGTAGAAAACAGGCAAAAGAGATACAGATAGAAAGAAATATATAAAATATATTCAGTCACTGTCTGGGGCAAGAGAGGGAACTCAGCACCTCAATAGTGCTGGGGAGTTTTATTACAAATGGAGAATTTCCCAGTTTTCCCAGGTCTTGAAGTCAGCGTGGTTCAACGTGACTCATTAAGCCATCATTGGCCACAGCAATGGCTCACATGGGGATGGGATGAAAACATGGTTACTAAGGAGCCCATGAGAATTACTACATTCTTCATAGCATTGCTTCGTGGTTTTCAGATCTCATGGCCATTTGAAAATTCATTCAAGAGGCTGCTACAGGCGAGGCTGCATCTAATCTCTAGCATGCCTCCTGAACATGACCTTGGTATGCACTTACCGCTGTGTCAGCTGTGACCAACCTTCAAAGTGGTTTCAAGCACAATTTCTGAGTTCTAGTGGCAATGAAAGCCCTTGTATCCTGCTCTTATTTCTTGTTAGTGCCATGCATGACTTTCCGCACCATATGACCCAGGGAATTCTGCAGCACAAAAACTCGATAAGATGTTAGGTATCTTCCATTTTCTGCAAATAGTATTTACAATACTACTCCAGTGGTTTCTGACTACCGCTCAGGGCGATTTTGCTTAGCCTAGCAGAATGTCCTGGAAACTACTGGCAATGATTTAGCCTCCAAAATTGGAACGCATTTAGTAGAGACAGAAAGCCCATGAACAAATAGTGGGCATGTGCCAGAGTAAATAAGTGTGGTTCATGAGCTGCGGTCAGAAATGTCTCCCTTTCAGTATGCAGGACACAGCTTTTGCCAGCATTTGCCATAAAGTCATCACACGAAGCAGTTTTTCCTCTTGGGGAGACATACTCAATGAAAAGAGGGCTTCTAGTCTCACAGTCAGAATCTGCCATTCGGGGCTGGAGTCACAGGTCATGCCAAAGGAAGCCTGAGCTGAGGGGTCCTCTTCTACAGCCAGCCTTTCCTCCCCAGCCTGTGGGCAAGCTCCTATGAAAAACAATGAAATCCTTCAGGGATTGAGGATGAGGTTGGAAGGGTTGGAAGAGGAAAGACTCGTTGTAATGCTCGAAGCTCCTCCCAGGATCTCATAACAAACCACAGAGGCAGTTTGCTTCCTCTCTTTTCCAAACCCAAACTTGGCCTTTCCTTTCTAACTCCTTCGAAGCATTTAGTGAGGCTGTCATTCCTGAGGGGAGCATTCAGACACCTTTTACTACGGAGTTCTGTCGCAGGCACAGAGGTTGAAGAAGACAGACGTCTTTGGTTTCCACTTTGGACTGCTTGCATTTTCCTTTAGAACTTAACTCCTTGACCACACATTACAGGAGGATTTAGTATATTTGGATCAGAATAGCTTGGTTTCTGGTGCAGTGTGCATGCTTGCCCCTGAGCTTGGAGTCTGGTTTCATGCAGTTTTGTTTTTTTTTTAAATTTCTGTGTAGACTGTGCAGTCTTAGTAACCACTGAAATCCAAGAAGAAACCATTTTTTTTTCTTTAACTAAAGAAGCTATTAATCAATACCCCCTAAGACTCATTCATTGTGGAGATATTGTTGTAAGGGCATGTATAGTTCACCTTTAAAAAATAAATATAGTGAGAAATGCCATTTTATAAAGCCTTATGATCACCATTGTCATCATACCATAAAAGAGTAAAATATGGATAAATGCTTTTGAAATACCCCAGATACAAAATCTTTAGGAATCCTATGTAATAAAAGGCTAATATGCAAATTGTCTCCTCGACTGGCAGTTGGACTAGGAATTTGACCAGTGGGTGGGGCCAGCTGGCCAAACTCCCTTGGCCCCTCCCCCTCACCATCCCTCAGTCAGCCAGACCCCACACCTCATACAAATTTGTGCACTGGGCCTCTAGTAAAGAAATAAATCTGAAATATTACTTTGACACTAGTTAAGAAATTTCCTAATTCATCCTCATAATTGTGGATCCCACCATTATATTCAACTGCTATTCACTGGACACCCACTATGTGCCAGGCATAATGCTAGGTACCAAGAATACAGAGATGAAGGACAGAGCAAATATGGCAACAGGTTGATAATCATCAGTGGTGGGTTTTAAGAATTTGAACTCTGTTCAATTTAGAAAATTAGATGTGTTTTTGCCCCCCAAAGAAAACAAAATAGACAGTCTCTCATTTCTCTCTACAGAGCTCACAGTAGATGGATATAGAATGAGTGACCCAGTAATGTAAGCAGTATGATGAACAGAATGCTAGGGGGATGCTCTGAGATGGCATGGTTTCCTCATGGCACCAGTGTTAAGTAGGATATGGATCTGGTATTCACCACAGAGTGGTGAGAATTGGTTTAGGAGTTATAAAAGTCTAGCTCTGTTTTAGACTTCCATTTCTTGCTTGTCCATGTGATCACAGACAAATTGCTTAACCTCTCCAACTCATAGCTTCTACTTTCTCTCTTGCTTAGTTACAAAGTTGTTAGAAGGATTAAATGTGAAAATATAGAGAAAATGGCAAAAAGAACTGTGCACATAATATACTTATAGGGTCATATTTTTTATTAATTGTTTCAGAGCCTTATTTGCAGAACCAAACTACATAGCCAATAGCACTGGATCACACATATCACATATACTTGACTATAGAACATTATGCTTCACTTTTTTTTATCTGAAGATATCCAAACCCTTTCCCCCAAATCCCATAGCCAAGGACTCTGGGATTCTAAAAGGAGAAATGGCTAGACTCATATTATTGACCAGTTCTCAGTGAGAACTGTTAGGCTTTTGCGTCGAGTGAAGATGGGAGGCAGAATGACCCAGTGGGATGAGTGCAAGCTTTAGAGTAGATGGATTTGTGGTATCTTTACATCCCTGCTTCTCAATTTCTCCCTCTGCAAAATGGGATACTACTATCTATCTCAAGGTTTTGTGAGGATTAAATAACTATATGAAATAGTTGGAACTTAATAGCCCCTCAGTAAATAGAGCCCTTTTCCCAAGCATATTGATCCATAATGAACCCCAATTTTATTTTACCATGCCCAAGTCTCTTTCTGATATGAATAGATGCCAGGAAGTTAAAGAATCAATATAGATATTTTCATATGAGACCCAAAGTAACAATGAATAGGAAAGGAAGACTCAAAAAAAAAAAAATGGAAGGACATTTACACTCAGCACATGGCATTAGCTGGTCTGGCAGATCTGGGTTGGCTGAGTCCTAAATGAATGGTGTAGTAAATGGGAACTTCCAGGAGCTAACTAGGATTTGCTTAAATTTAAAAACTGGGCATTCTAATCTTGATTTGCTTGTTTTTCAGACTCCCAACTCATTTTCCCAAGTTTAACTCCAACAAAAGGCAAATACCTTCCCCTTCCAGTGTCCCAGTTCCTTCAATGCTTGGACTTGTGTCCTTTTGTGCTGGCTCCAACAGGTGCAATAATAATTTTGTTGGCCAAACTTCTGCAAGCATCCCTGCAATCATATGGCGTCTTCACCTGCTTTCGTGTTAGTCACAAAAGAACAGGATGACATGTATTCAACATGCACAGGCATAAAAATAACAGCCCATTACTGAAATGACAAAAAGGTTTCATGGTGTATGTGTCATTTCTATCCAAGTTTCTGAAAAAAATGCTGCTATATTTTCCTTGCTGTATTCCCCCCTATGGCACCATCTTCCCCAGCGAGGGATGATAGCCTAATTTAAGAATGGAGAGATGTACTCTCCACAACAGTCACTTCTCCTCAAAGTGGTTTAAATTTCTGGTCATTCTCAATTTAGTGATTTTAACAGTGTAAAATATAATTTTCTAATAATCTCATTCTCGATTAATATTAGCAAAGAATTGTAAGATCTGATGAATATAACAGAATCAAAATCTAGCCACCATCTTGATAATCTCAGTGATATCTATGAACACATTTAAAAAGTGGATTCAATAAGTCTTCATTTCCTTTGAAATCTCCCAAAGGTATAGAAAAAGGGGAAAAAAGGAGGTGGTTATAGAAACTGGTGAAAGCAAAGCATCAGTTTAAATTGGAACAGGCTGAATGACAGGCTATTGGTTTAATCAAACTGGAGTAAGCAAATAAGATAATTTTGGTGAAGAAGAATTCAAAACACACACACATGCACACACACACACACACCCCTACAGACTAACTTTCTTTACCTGTATTTGTTTCCTCTATCTCTCTGGTCCTTGTCTGAACCTGCATAATTACAGTATTTAGAGTATCTTAATACTCTATTTATTTTCATAAAAAAACTATTAGGCTATTTCAAAGGCATAAGAGAAAACAATTGAGAAATGGTGTAAATCAAACTGATCCACCTTTCTGCCTGTAGTGTGGTCAGGGTATCTGGACATTGTCAGGGCATTGTAACCCATATCCCAAAGTGACTTTGTTATATGAAAGGAGTTTAATTTTCCTCCTCTTTGTAACCTTGTGAAATTTCCACATTAAAAAGCAATCACATCTTTCAAACTAAAAATGATTGTGTTTGGCACCCCAGCCTCTGGTGTAAAGGGTTGAGCTTGTTTTCACTAAAACGAAATCAGCTTTCAAAATAAATCATCTGTAACAACATTCTACTCCCCAAATCGTATAATCCTATTAACAGAGTTTCTTTTCTTTTTTTTTTTCATTGTCACTAGGCTGACAAGATTGGCCAAGTTTCAAAATGGAGAAACAGAAAGCTTTGGAGGATCTGGCCAATGTAGGGAGAGCTACGCAACTCCCGCCTTGCCAGGGCTTAGTGAGGTCTTACATGTAAACATCTGAGTTTCACCTCCACCTCACACGCTTCGTGGGTAACATGGTTATCCAGTCACTCAGCAATTCAAGCCACTCAACAAAGAGTCCAGTTGGGACAACCAAAGGATAGTGGGTTACTATGGGTATCCCAGTGAATAAGACCTTTATCAAAATTACATAAGAGCGCCAATGTTGCTGAATGAAAATGTATCCCAAGTGGCTGCTGGGAGAATCTTTGCCAGAAGTGTAAATTATATGGCAATGCCTAAAAGAGCATGTTATAATTTCAGATTTCTCAGGAAAGCTTATTTTTCTTTGGGGGGGGGTAAAAAGAAGAAAAAGAAACATCTTATAACAACCAAGTATATTTGTTTTCTTCTGCCAGCAAGAAGAAAGAGCGCCTAGAAAATGTTTAGGGAGCTCCAAGTGTTCCAGTCAAAACGTACTGTTCAGCTTGGTCCTTCCAAACAGAGTGAGGCACCCTTTGCATTTGGATTTATCAGTGAGGGCCAGAATAATGTTCCTATTAAAATAACCCAGCTGAAGCAGTTGAAAGCTGTATTGAATTTATAATTTTCCATAGTAAGTGACAGGTTACCAATGTTGTTAGTCCTAACTATGTTCTGTCTTGGATGGGCTGAAATCCACAAACAGTTCACCCCATCGCCCTGGAGACTCCTTCTTCAAGTCAGCCCTTGGAGAAAGTTGTTTTGTGAACCAATATCTTCTGGCACAACCTTTACTTGCAGGCTTCAGAGTAGCTCAGTTCTCCGGAGTCAATGCAAACTCCGATGTGTTCTTTGGAAAGTTTTCCCCAGGACAGAGGCTCATGGGAGACTTGTTGGTTTTCAGCTTTTCTTACTCTATTAAGAATGGTTAACTCTGATTCTAGAATCAGTCCTGGTTTAGATTTTGTCTCTGCTGCTTATTAGCTTAATAAACTTGGCCAAGGTATTTAACTTTGTTTAGTTCAGTTTTTCCATTTCTTGAAAAGGTATAGTGATATAACCAGCCCTAAAAAAGTATTGTGAGGATCAAATAATAACTGGAAATTAGCAGTTATTCACGCCCCCCTCCCTTAGAATAACCATGAGGCCATTTTGCATAAAGTTAATTCACTGTATGAGTAAATAATAGCAAATAGTGGGAATAAACAATTTTGTAAACTCTAGTCTTTGAAAGCATTACTTTCAAACTTTTCTTATAATAAAAAGAGTAATTAGAAGCAAATGTAGGGTTCTAGATATTCATCATTTGCCTCCCATGAATTCCCTAGAGATAGAGTGGTTTCCTTACATTACAGATGAAATATTTTTTAAGAGTTGATTGATTTTCTAGACCACAAGAAAAGCACAGTTTTCTATGGGAAGTTACTTTTGGGTCTGATCTAGTTTTAGATACACTGGCAAGGATCATAGAGCTTGAATAAAGGATAATTGGCTTTGTAAGTTCTCCCACTGTTTAAAATTTTATGGTCATTATTTAAAACCAGTGAAAATAGAAGTTACATTAAAGAAAGAAGGCTCTTTCTCTTTCAGCTAAAGTTTAGTAGTTTTGCTAAAACAGATTAACACTCCCCCTGCTCTATTTAAGACATCTAGGAATAGGGAAATAGGTCCTATAGCTTAAGGATACTTTAATTCTTTTTTTAAAAAATCAAGTACTGCCCTACCTGGTTTGGCTCAGTGGATAGAGCGTAGGCCTGTGGACTTGAAGGGTCCTGGGTTGATTCCCAGGATTGCAGGCTCAACCCCCAGTAGGGGGTGTGCAGGAGGCAGCCATCAATAATTCACTCTCATCATTGATGTTTCTATCTCTCTTCCCCCTTTCCCGTCCTCTCTGAAATCAATGAAAATATTTTAAAAAAATCAACTACTATCTTCTACTGAGAAAAATTTAGGTGTATAGTTCTGTTAGGAGATTAGACAATTATACTTAAAGGGATACTTACAGCATTCTTTCTGTTATTATTTGTGAAATTATTCTTATTCTTTCCAATGACTGAAATACTTGACCTTACTTATCCAGGGGTTCTCACCTTCTGACCCTTTAAATACAGGTCCTCATGTTGTGACCCAATCATAAAATTATTTTCGTTGCTACTTCATAACTGTAATGTTGCTACTGTTATGAATTGTAATGTAAATATCTGATATGCAGGATGGTCTTAGGCAACCCCTGTGAAAGGGTCATTCGACCCACAGGTTGAGAACCACTGATTATGCTTTCTAGAGCCAAAGCATATTTTTATTTTAAAAGCATTTTGTGTTTTGTTGGAGATATGAGCAAACAAACCTTCATCTTGATTTAAAAATGGCTATTTGTACAAAATCCAGGACAGATTTTGAGAAATAATTTCTTATGACAAATTGGGGCATTTAGGAGACACATTAATGGCATATTTCTTCATGATTGAACTAGGCAGGAAGTTAATTCAAACTAATTGTCAAAATATCTGCCCTAGCTAGTTTGGCTCAATGGATAGAGCATTGGCTTGTGGACTGAAGGGTCTCAGGTTCCATTCCTGTCAAGGGAACATGTCCGGGTTGTGGTCTTGATCCCCAATAGGGGGCATACAGGAGGCAGCTGATCAATGATTCTCATCATATTCTCTCTCTCTCTCTTTCTCCTTCCTTCCCTCCCTCCCTCTCTCTCTGAAATCAATAAAAATGTCTAAAAAATATCTAAAAATGCCAGATTGGCTATTTATTATTTAACAAAATTTACCATCTATTGTAAATACATTTGTTAATGTCTATTGGGGCATATTTTACATACTATAAAATTCTCCCATTGTAAGTGTACAATTAAATTTTAAAAATAAGGTTATAAAGTTGTGCAGCTATCATCACAATCTTTTATAATACATTGACCAATTATTGATCCTGAGTTTAGATATTTTAGACAGAACCTCAAGGATGTGCAGCCAGAATAGAAAGGTCACCAAATTCCCAGGTTGCATTCTTGACCTTTATCATACAGTGATAAAATCAATTGTGTACATGTCTATGTCCCTGATTATCCTCTGAGCCTTCTTGGCGTGAGAATCTGGCACGAGCAACTACTTTAATGCAGTCCTTTAGAATATTAAAATCTGGGAATGTCATGTCTGTGGATGGTAGATCTGGCACTAATGGTAGCCTTAGTGTTGGAGGCACTAAGCCCAGCACTAGGCCTGTTCTCCTGACTCCCCCAGTTCTCTAAGTTTTGGTTCACCTTTCTTTAGTGACAACATATGCCATACGGGAATTATTTTTGGTGAGTGTAAAATAGGCAAATACGTCACAATTTTGGGATGCTAACTCAGCACCTTTGAGCTACAGTAAACAAGAAGTTTTTACCTGCAAACAAAAAGGCAGTTACCTGAGAAGGTGAACATGGGCCATTTCCAAATCCCAGGGCTGTGGGCAATCTGTGGGTGCACCTGCTACTCTGGAATGCTTCTGTCAAGGACTCATCCACGGTTGTCTCGGCCAGTATCTTCACAGAGCAAGGGATATTCTACAAAGTCATAGCTGAACATTGCTACTCCCAGACAAGAATCACTTTGCTCCCAAGCAACCAGATGTTGAATATGTCACTATGGCTGTGGAAAGGAGCCTCCTTCACTCTAATAACAATAGCATTCAACTAGGGACAGATCACCTCACCGTCTCTCCTTCTGGCAGGCAAAACAGTTAGCTGGAAAAGTAAAAAGGTAGTCAATCAATTCATTGAGTCATTCCCAACCCACAAGACCAAACTCATTTGAATGGCCTTTCTTTAGAAATAGTCAGCCATTTTGGTGGCTTATAGAGTCTCAGTGGAAAATGCTGTGGGGCACTTCCTGGCCTTAGGGAACCTGGTGATTTAAACCTTATGTTACAGTAGCCCTGGTGAAGCAGAGCTGCAGGCAGGCCAGGTATTCCCATAACACAATGACTGACAGCTTTCTCTAAACAAAGTAAAAAAGGTTGTCAGCAGGGACTCTCACCTCTCTGGGTGTCTTTTCAGAGGGTGTCTTGGAAAACAGGATATGTTTGTAGTCTGCTGAAAAGAGGGACAAACAGTCCATTAAACATAAACTCCTCCAGTCCCCTTCAGAACATTAAATTCTGACTCCCATAGACAAAAGACAGACCTATACTCAGAGTTTATGAAGTTAATTTAGGTCTGAGCTTGAATAAGCAAGGACATTACCCCATTAACCTTCGAGAGACAACTGGGCTTATATCATGGTCTGGAATCTTGCCCTTGAAATCCACAATTACTGTGTATTACATGATCTCTTGCCTGCTAACAATTACTCCCATGTGGTAGAATGACATTTTTTTCCTTGCTCATAATAATATGCCAATTTCCTTTCGGTACAGGTGTCATCCAAAGAAGTCCTTATCTTCTATAAGAATTTTTTTGGAAGTTTGCCTGGCCAGATGGCTATCACTTACTTCAATGCCTTTCTGCTCCCTCTAACATTTTCTGAACCAAGTATGAATATGTAAATAAAAAAAGCAGGAGACATTGGGCATTTAAGGGGTAAAATGGGTGGGACAGAAATAGTGTAATTAAGACTTTTTGTTTATGAAAATTTTGGCCAATTCAAGATAGATATCTCTTAATTTGTGCATCTAACATTTCCCAGTTATAAGAAAGGTGCATAGTTATGTTGGCTGGCCAAGTTGAAATAGAACAATGGGAAATTAAATACATCAATCTTAGAGCCTCAGGCTAAATTTACAGCACAGATGGCAAAATGTAGAACATTTCTCCTTAGCTCTTATGACACAGTGATAGAACTTGGGATGCATTTAGACACTGTGAACAGCTGTATTAGATATTTTGCTATGCCTATGGCCACATGTCTCTGTGATTATTTTCTCTGTTAGGTTGTGGCTCTGTGAAAACAAGGCCTGTATCTTAGCCGTTTTTGAATCCTTAATTCCAGCTCAGGTGCATGATAAGTATTTTGTGATGAATGAAGGGATACATCTTGAATGATGTAGTGCTAAACTGAGTAAAAGTTCTAGGATTGGGGATTTCCCTAAGTTCATATCCTCAGATGGAAAACAACTCATCTTCCAATGTTGGCTAACTTCAGCCTAACTTGAAGTTGTCATGTGTTAGTCTTCCTTTATGGAACCTGGATCAAATATAATTTAAAGTCACCTTTAACAGACATTAATATAAAATTAAATTAATTAAAATATGTTTGAAAATCTACTTCTAAGTTTTTAAGACTAGAGACCCTGTAGTGGTACCTTTTAGGTGAGTATTTAAAATATTTCAGGGGATTGAATTTCCTGTCCATCTCAGACTAACACCGCAAAAATACGGTTAGGTGCCACCACTTAACACATGTCTAGTTAACCAAACTTAGAGGTTCATATTTCTATGAAAGAGGTAATTATTGCATAGTAATTACTGACTCTTCTTACTTATTAAGGCATCTCCTAAAGGGGAGTAAAGCCACCTGGCTGAATGGCTCAGGAAGTTGGAGCATCGTCCCATACACCAAAAGGTTGAGGGATTGATCCCTGGTTCAAGTGCATACAGTAGGCAAGCAATTGATATTCTCACCTCTCTCCCTCCCTCCCTTTTACTCTCCCTTCTTTTCTCTGTCTCTAAAAAAAATAAATTAATAAAAACATCCTTGGGTGAGGATTAAAAAAGAGGAGTAAAGCTAATTTTACTAGTTTAATATACAAGATAATGCTACTCACACTCACTTGTGTACATTATTGGAGTGGCTTGGGATTCTTGGGTTCTAGATAACTTCAAGTTTTATGTAACCCAACTTCTACTCGATTTGTGTTTAATAGGTAACCCTGATTGTGCCTATTCTGTACTTAATTTACTATACTTTTTACCCCAAGGAGCTCAGAGTGAAATGCCAGGTATCATTTTATTCATCCTCACTACATGTTAATATTCTGATGCTAATGATAGATTTTAGGAATTGAAGGCAAAGAGAAATTAACTTATATGTCATAGATCAATCAGGCCAGACATTCATTTGATATATTCAATAACCATCCCTGAAATGTCCCCCCAGTACATATTAGAATAGAAAAAGAGAACAATAGAAAAAACATTTAATCCTAGGGTATCTCTCTAACGACATACATGCATCAAATATTTATAATTTGTACTGTTAGAGTGTTAGTTGTTATAACAATCAGATGCTAACATGTATAAGGACTCACAAACAATAGAAGCTTATTCTTGCCCATAAAATGTTCTGAGTTGTTTAAGGCAAATGGAGAGTGGGGAGGAGGAGGTATCTCGTCACTCAGGGACCAGGTTGATGGAGGCTCTGGAATCTTCAGCATTGAGCTTTTAAGGACACTGTGGTGGCTTTCTTTGCCAGGAGGCTGGAGGAAAACAGCACTGTGAGACAAGTGTGGAAGGTTTTATGAGTGGGCCCTGGAAGTGGTACACATCACTTCTACTCACACCCCACTAGCTAGAATTTGGGCATATGGCATTGCCAAGATGCAACGGGGTCTTAGGAATGATATTCCTGGCTATGCAACCTATTTTACCACAACCTTGCATCACAAAGGGGAAATACACACTTTGGAGAACAATTAACTGTCATTGTCACACAACCTGCCATAGGTAGGCTTTTCTTTGTCTTCTCCGATTCGAGTCACCAAGGTGATTCCTGTTCATTTCAGAGAGGAAGGGAGAGGGAGAGATAGAAACATCAATATGAGAGAAAATCACTGATCAGCTGCCTCATGCATGGCCCCTGCTGGGTTGAGCTTGCAACCCAGGCATGTGTGCCCTACCAGAAATCAAGCCATGACCAAGGTCAACACTCAAATCACTGAACCACCTGGGTGGGCACCAAGGTGATGTTTTGGTGTCAGGGCAACCTGGGGTCTGATGACCACCAGCAACCACACCGAGGGTCATGGTTTTGCATGTGTTCGCTACTTGACCAGTTTCTGTGATGTAAGCCTGGGGTTTCTCAGGCCTTTAGTTGGTGTTAATAATGCCTGCGTCTATGTGACTGGGGCTTAAACTTACTCTAATGACTTTCTGTGCTATTCCTAAGGCATCCTCATCAATTCTAGACTGGCTCACATCCCTGTCTATGCTGTGCTGGTGGACCTGATGGTGTTTGTTTTGCATCATTTAAGATCTTTTATAAATAGCTGTCTCTTACGTAAAGTGTAATCATCTCCTACTTTTTGCTGTTTATTGTTGGCAAGTCTCTTGGGAGCTAAAAGGAATAGTTCTCCATTTTGAAAAGTGATTTTTTCCCCCCTACAACTAGCTCTTTTTCCTTCCCCCCCCCCTCAGTATATTTTCTGAGGGCTCAATGGTATGTGCATACAGGGTCTGTTTTGATTATGCCCTTGAGCCAAAAAGAGTTTTGCGAGGATGCTGAATGGCTAGATAAATAAACTGTTTCAGATGTCAATAACTACGGCTAACATTTGTTGAACATATACTGCTAGGCAAACGCTGAGCTTCCTATAGCATCATTCCATTTAATTCTTATACTCACTTTTGGAGACTGATATATTATTTGCATTTTATACACAATGAAACTGAGGTAGAGCAGGGTTAAATAACTTGTCTAGGCTACACTAGTAGTGAGTGGCAATAGTTTAAATAGAGCAACATTTGCCTAACTCCAAATTCAGGTTTATTGGAATTTTGGTGCCCTGTGAGGGGATTACATGCTTCAAGTCCTATTGCCATAGGTCCTCTACCTATCCCATTAGTACTCTTGTCAAATAAATGATGCACTAAATAAAACATTTATTTCAAGACATTTTTCTTGATTGTCTTGTTCCTCCCATTACATTATATGCGCTAAGGAAGGAACAGGCTTCTTAGAATCGGGAGCACATTTCCCACCCAATGAGTCAAGATTTGCAGCTATAACTGCAGTACTTGACAGCACTGCTTAATAAAAAGATTGAAATCCACCCACTACTCTATATTCCATAACAGACCACACTATCCCTTAAAGGCACAACAGTGTGAAAAAATAGGAATGTAACTATTCCTTGGTGGGCAATCATTAGAGATGAGCATTATGAGCTCATTACATTAGTTAATTTAGATTATTAATACAAGTTAAATTCAATTTGGAACTTCTAACAAAAGTCCAGAGACATGAATGGGAGAAATAAATAATAATGCATATAAACCATGAAAAAAAATTAGGCCTTGCCCTAGCCAGTTTGGCTCAGCGGGTAGAGCATCAGCCTGCGGACTAACAGGTCCCAGGTTTGATTCTGGTCAAGGGCATGTACCTGGGTTGCTGGCACATCCCCAGTAGGAGGTGTGCAGGAGGCAGCTGATTGGTGTTTCTCTCTCATCAATATTTCTAACTCTCTATCCTTCTTCCTTCCCCTCTGTAAAAAATCAATAAAATATATTTTAAAAAATTAGGCCTTGACATATCTTAAAGATATTTATTTGCATTTACTTATTCTAATATTCATTTGGAGTTAGAGAGATATGACACTGTGTGTGACTTTGGGCAAGTTATAACCTTCCTATGCCTCAGTTTCCTCATGTTTAAAATAGGGATAATAATAGTCCCCAACTTTCAGGGTTATTGTGAAGATTAAATGAGATAAGGCATATGAAGCACTTGGTGATCACCAAGCAAGAGTAAGTGCTTGTCTTAGTCTGCAGAATACCATCAACCGGGCAATTTAAACAACATAAATTTATTTTCTCACAGTTCTGGAGGCTAGAAGTCCATGGTCAAGGTGCTGTCAGGGTTGGTTTCTGGGGAAGCCACCTTCCTGGCTTGCACACAGCCTCCTTGCTGAGTGCTCACATGGTCTTTCCTCTGTACATGTGTGGAGAGAGAGATCTCTGGAGTCTCTTCTTGAAAGGGCATCAGTCTCAGTGGATTAAGGCCTGTTGTTATGGCCTTACTTAACCTTAATAACCTCCTGATAGGCCCTATCTCCAAACATCATCACATTGGCAGTTATGGATTCAACATATGAATTTTGAGGGGATACAATTCAGTTCATAGCAGTGCTAAAATAGTACAACAGTTACTTTTTTCATTACTTTATTTTTATTACATACTCACTCAGTACATGCATTTGTCTTGTATGGAAACGAGACTTGGTAAGTGTTTTTAAAGTGAAGTTCAACTTAGAATCCTTGAGAGATCCTCCTTGAGCACAAGTAGTTTAGGAATTGATTTGAGTTATGTGTAGAGTGAGATATTAATTTGATCCCTGGAGATGTGCTGGAGGAGAAGAAGGGGGAGGAGAAGGTAGGGGAGGTGGTGGTGGTAGTGTTGGTAGTGGTGTGTGTGCATGTGTAGCTATTAAGAGAGCATATCACACACCCAGCTGGTGTAGCTCAGCAGATGCACCAAGAGGTCACGGGTTTGATTCCCTGTCAGGGCACATGCCTGAGTTGCAGGCTCAATCCTCAGTAGGGGGAATATAGGAGAGTGATTCTCTTCCATCATTGATGTTTCTATCTCTCTCTCCCTCTTCCTTCCTCTCTCTCTAAATGAATAAAAACATATTTAAAAAAGAGAGCACATCATACATATAATCTTCAAATTATTGACTCACTAGAGTTGAGGTTTTAGGACATCTTATATGATTAAGGTTCTGATGAAAAGCTAATGCTTCTTTTCTTTCCTAGCACCCTTTCTCCTCCAGTAAAAATGGAGCCAAGCTTGTGAGTTCCCATTTTGGCTGAATTGGAAATATGGAATTGATGTTCAGCTAAATGCCTCCCTTCCCCCTTCATTTTATACATTGCTGTCTTCCTTTGCCTCATCCCATTCCAAGCATCTGACAGGTGGTAGGACTTGCTATCTTGAAGAATCAAGCATCTACTCTAAAGTTCAATGTCTGAATTATTCATTTGGATTCTGGCATTTGGGGGTCATTTTGCTGACCACCAAAGATTGACAACACAGAGCAAATGTTAGCAAGACGTCAGGCTTTGGCTTCTAAGTCAAAGCAATTTTGAAAGCAAGTCCCAATCTTAAAAGAGCTCTTTCCAAAGCTTAGAAGTGACAGGCTGCCTGGGGGGAAATCTGCACTGCTGGGCAGAGCCACCTGCATTTCCATGCAGAATTATTTCGAAGGGTTTTTTCTCCCTTCTTCTGTTGGCAGGACATTAGTCATCATAATAAAGATCTGGTATTTACCAGATCCATTTAAACAAATAATCTGGAAGAAATAGGAGGAAATCTGCAATAACTTATAATCAGCTCTTAATTTGGAGCTGTTGAGATTTTTCACCGTCTGCCTGAAATGAGCAATGTTTGTAACGAAGT
Organism: Murina feae; assembly: GCA_004026665.1. Classification (NCBI taxonomy): domain Eukaryota; kingdom Metazoa; phylum Chordata; class Mammalia; order Chiroptera; family Vespertilionidae; genus Murina; species Murina feae. Next base: position 14,566 of record PVJC01002099.1, on the reverse strand, counting down.
TCAAGAACTCCATAAGCAAACCTGCTTTCCTGAATATGACAGCCTGTTCCTGACACTCAGCAACTAAGGCCTGGGATTCATGGCATTTTCTTAGAGCAGTATCTGGGCATTGGGTCTAAAGTTCTATAGAGAGCTTATGGAGAAATGACCACTCTGGGGCAAGAGGCCTGTATTCCACGAAGGTAACATTTCTGATACATTCACTTCAAGGTAAGTGAATCCAGATCAATGCCATAGGCTTGAGAAAAAGAAGTGTAGAAAACCAGGTCCCTAATCCAAGTAGCACGTAAGTGAAGAAAGATCAAGACCATATAATAAAGTGCTACACAACCAGAATGCAGAATCATTTCAAGAACTTTGTCAAGCCCTGACTGGTTTGGCTCAGTGGATAGAGCGTCAGCCTGAGGACTGAAGGGTCCTGGGTTCGATTCTGGTCAAGGGCATGTACCTTGGTTGTGGGCACATCCCCAGTGAGGGGTGTGCAGGAGGCAGCTGATCAATGTTTTTCTCTCATCGATGTTTCTAACTCTCTATTCCTCTCCCTTCCTCTCTGTAAAAAATCAATAAAATATATATTTTTTAAAAAGAACTTTGTCAAGTTAGAAAAGGGAAAGATTGTGAATTAAAATAGAAAAGGTGGGACTTTAGCCAAGTAGCTATTGAATGCTTTCCACATGCAGTCATGAGCTGAGTGGAGGATGGTGATAAAGAGGATATGGTCCCTAGCCTAAGAGAGCTTATGTTCAAAAAAAGGGAGAGAGGTATTTAAACACCTATGAAAGAATTACAGGTTAGAAAAAGGACAATGAGGGAAATAAGCAGAGTATCTAATCCAATAAAAGAATAATATGCTAATTGCATCACTCCGCTATATCCCAAGCTACGCCCACCAGCCAGTCAGAGCGACTGTATGCAAATTAACCCAACCAAGATGGCGGCCAGCAGCCACAGAGCTAGAGCAAACAGGAGGCTTCATTGCCTGAGCAATGGAGGAAGCTGCCTGTTTAGGCAGACTGTGGCCTCTGCTCAAGGCAACAAAGTTTCAATTATAGAAGATAAATAAACTCCAGATACCTGCTTCCAGCCAGACTTCCTGGGAGTTTGGGTGGCTGGGGGCTGTGGCCAGCCTGCAAACAGCCATCAGCCCCTCACTCAGGTTGGCCATGCACCCTAGCAGGGACCCCCACCCTGAAGGGACTGTGGCCAGCCTGCAAACAGCCATCAGCCACTCACCCAGGCTGACCAGACACCCCAGCAGGACCCCTCTCTCTGAAGGGGATGTGGTCAGCCTGAAAATGGCCCTCAGCCCCTCACCCAGGCTGGCCAGGCACCCCAGCAGGACCCCTACCCTGATCCAGGATACCCTTCAGGGAAAACCAGCTGGCCCCCACCCATGCACCAGGCCTCTATCCCATATAATAAAAGGGTAATATGCAAATTGACCCTAACAGCAGAATGACTGGGAATGACTGGTCACTATGACACACACTGACCACCAGGGGGCAGACACTCAATGCAGGTGCTGCCTCTGGTGGTCAGTGCACTCCCACAGGGGGAGCTCTGCTTAGCCACAAGCCAGGCTGATGGCTACCAGTACAGGAGGGAGCCTCCCTGCCTCCTCAGCAGCACTAAGGATGTTCAACTGCAGCTTAGGCCTGCTCCCCGCTGGCAAGTGGGCATCCCCTGAGGGCTCCCAGACTATGAGAACTGTAAGAGGGCACAGGCCGGGCTGAGGGACCTCCCCCCACCCCCGAGTGCACAAATTTTTGTGTACCAGGCCTCTAGTTTACAGAATAAAACAGAGAGGTAATACTTGGTTAGGCAGAGTCTCTCTTGGGAGGTGACATTTTAGTTCCTATTGGGTGATTGGAAAGACTGAGTCAGGGCAACCAGAGGAGGAGCATTATTACATAGGGAGCCACCAGGTGAAGGGTGAGGGTAATGGAGCTTGGGATGATGAGCCTGATGGTGAGTTGTGGGAGATGACCCAGAATTACCATTGCTTGGCATGGGGAGAGGGGTAATGTTAAGGAAGACATTGACTAGCTTAGATCATAGTTCATCCTTCCACCTTTGCCATTTACTGCTGCTATACCTTCCCCACAGAAGTCCACTAAACAACATGCTCAGGACTCCTTGAAGCACAGCAAATACAGTGAAATCAAAAGCTCATAGTTGATTGTGTCTATCACCTGATGATTCACAGAACACGTGCAGATGTGGGAGTATAAGTCTCTACTCTTTTGTTCCTTTTAAAAAGCTTTCATCTTTCCCATCTCTATGAGAAGGAGACAATTTATTGCTACAATATTTGCTTATCATAAAAATGTGAAATGAGCTTTCCTAAAGATAGTATGTACTTGTGTGTGTGTTTGCATGCACGTGTGTGTCAGGCCATGCATCTCTGAAGTCTGACTTGGGGTGGGCTCCAGCTTCCTTCCCTTGCCTCCTGCCATTCACTCATGTGTCAGCTGAGATCTGCCAGAGCCCCTCTCTAATGGTTCCCAGGGCTGTGCTTAGGACCAGGGAGCCAGGACAGCCTTTTTCATAGGGGCTCAATGCTGGAAGTCCTTTCTCTTGAAGCTCATGAAAGTGTGACTTTGTTTTAGTGTTTCTAGCCCCCATTCTTTGGAAGCCATTGTGGAGAGCTTTCATCATAGTAGTCAGTACTGGCCCACCCAACTCAGTATTGCATCAGTGGAAATTCAGTCCCTAAATCAAGGGCAATGTATTATTTCAAATATGTCATTACCCAATAGACCATAGTTCCCCTCACAGTACTATCTTGGGCGGGATACCACTTTTGTCTATGCTTATTTGTAAACAGCCTCAGGCCTTGAAGTAAAAGAAAGCCTTACCCATTAGATGTGCACAATTAGACCCATGTCCTCCTAACTTACCCTAAAAGGTGATCTTGAGACATTTTTCTGCAAAGACCACATTCTCTGCTCTTGAGTAAATTGCTCGTTAGATTCCCTTTTTACAAATCAATGAGATTTGCAGGAAGAATCCATTGCTGTTTTCCTAATGAAAGAGCAGAAGAAAAAGGGCATGCCAGTTTTTTACAAAAAGTAACCCCTTCAGGATAGAAAACATGGCCTAAGGATGGGAAGAGGTGAGTCTCAAATTCATACAAGGGGGTGGGCATGCTAATATTATTAGGATACTAGATACAACTATAAACTTTCCCTGTAATGTTCAAAGAGGTAAAAATAAACATCAAATTCTAATTATGGACAATCTAAAGCATAGCTCAATTATACATAGTCAATATTTTCAGAAGAAGATCTTTCTTGTCTCTACACTTAGAAACATAATAATATATTTTTTGATGAAAATTAAATTGATCATATTATGACTACATTGTTAAGGATGCAGTAAATTGGCAAATATTTACTTCTACCATTGTCTTTTAAAAATATGAATTTGAAGCCCACAATTTGATGAAATACACATCCTTTTTATGAGGAACTTCACCTATTTGAGAGCATATTAGCCCATTCTGGGAGTAAAAAACAGAGAGAGCATTCTGTTTTACTCTTCTGGTGATTCGGTGAGGTATTTATGACTCACCTCAGCAATCATCTGGGTTAGGAACAGAATTGAACCTAAAAATGTCCAGACTGGGGTATTAGCCATTGGCCAAGAGGAGGTGAGCAGTAAATCAGTGCAGCCCTGTGAAAAGAGATGGGAAAGTGACCGGCCTATGACCACACTGCCCTGCTCAGATCTGTATTGTCAATTATGGCTTCCAGTTGGGCACCTGAGGCTGGAGGCAGCGTTGTCTAACTGCACCCAGTATTAATGGAGTGGACAAGCTTTGCTCATTACTGAGAGATTACCGGATTACCTGGTATAGAAAAAGGGAAGGTCATTGGATCAGCTGACACCAGGTCCAATTTAGGCTTTAAAACTATAACAACTTCCCAGCTTATAAACAAGACTATCAGCAACTTTTCTTTTTCGAGGCTAAAGCCACCTTTTCAAGGGCTTCTCAGAACTGAAAGGCAATGAACTTACAAGTGTTCCAAAGAGTCCATAGTGGTAGGTATCCAAGCTTCAGTTTCCTCGCCTGTAAAATCAGGACAATATCTACCCAGGGCTGTTGAAGGATTAAATCAGACTGACTAAGTAGAACTCATACTGCTGCCTAGGATACAGTGATTCCTCAATAAAATGGAATGATTATTATATACCCTGAATCTTTGGTGCTTTTTTAAATACTTTATCTCCTTTTTCTGGAAACGTAAGTGTTTTCTAAAGAACTTGCTCCCATCTAATTTGTTTCAGACCAGGCTATGAACAGAGGAACTTATTCATCCATCCACAAATACAATAAATGTTTATTGAGTTCCTGTTATGTTCATTCTGTACCAGGCATAGTTCCAGGTGCTAAAGCTACAGCAGCAAAAAGGACAGACAAGGTCCCTGCTCCCCTAGAATGTAAACTCATGCAGAAGATACACACCATGAAAAATAGCAGGTAATAATAAATAATGGGAGGGGGAAAGTGAGAGGATAGAGAAGGACTGGCAGAGATGGGGATTGTCTTGCATAGAATGGTCGGGCAAAGTTTCTGTGCAGGTGACATAAAAGGAGAGAAGAAGGCATTTAATGATCTGGGAAAAGCCAAGATCATGAGGAAGGGAGGAGCTTGGAGTTTTTAAGGAAAAGCAAGAGAGGCTCAAAGTCTTTGTTCACTTCTGCCATAGCTGATTCCTGGCTGGTTTCCCTAGTCCAAATCTTACTACAGTCAACTCTCTAAGCAGCAAGTAGAGCACTTAAAAAACAAAACTTAAATCAGATCATTTTATTTTTCAGATCACAACTCTACAGTGGTTTTCTATCTCATTCAGAAAAAAAATCCAAATGCCTCCTGTGGCTTTTCAGGGCCACCTCAAATCATCTGGCCCTGCCTATCTTCTCTAGCGCCATGCTCTGTGAGCCTCTCCTCTCCAGGAAGGAGAGAGGTCAAAACAGTAAGAACCCAGTTAGGAGCTGTGGTAGTGTTTGAGGAGAGAATTAAAGGCTTGAGTGGTAGTATTGAGGTGGGGTGAGTGGTTTGACTGGGGATATATTTGAGAGAAATACTGACAGGACTTGCAAAGGATTGGCTGCGGTCTCTGGCATTGTATGTCCTTGGTTTTTCCAAGTTGTCAAGCGTTGTTAATTGCTGCTCCTAGTTTGGAACTCCTGTTTCCCTGGAGGCATTATTTTTCTATAGCGGCACATGTAAAACTTGATTTTTTAAATGATCAAACTTACCCCCTTGAAATTTCATCTCTGTGTGACCTCAGGATTGAAGCCAATTCTCTAGAATTGTAATGAAATGTCAGCAATGTGAGTGGACATTCTATGGGTGGATTATTCAGGTCCCAGAAGGAGGGATTGAAAAGAAAAGGGGTGAAAAATAAAATAATGTTGTTGCTCTAACTGGTTTGGCTCAGTGGATAAAGCATCGGCCTGCGGACTGAAGGGTCCCAGGTTCAATCCTGGTCAAGGGCAAGTACCTTGGTTGTGGGCACATTCCCAGTAGGGGGTGTGCAGGAGGCAACTGAACAATGTTTCTCTCTCATCCATGTTTCTAACTCTCTATCCCTCTCCCTTCCTCTCTGTAAAATAATCAATAAAATATATTAAAAAAATAAAAAAAATGTTGTTCTGATACAATTTCCTTTTCTTTTTTTAATCTTTATTGTTGAGAGTATTACAGATGATCCCTCTTTTTTGATACAATTTTTATTGAAACAGATATTGACACTCTTGGCTAAAAAAGAGTTTTGAATTACTTGTGAGTCTCTATTATTTCTACCGTGGAACTTATTTTACAATGTTGAGAATATGAAGTGAATGAGAATCATCAATGAACATCCTAGGCCTGGCAATGGCCTCCAAGGGGTGTAATCTGGCTCCCATTCCTTTTCTCACTCTGTTCCATCTGCACTCTTCTTTTTGCCATTTCTAGAACATGCCTCCTTGAGTATTTTTTATTGGCTGTTCTTTTTGCCTAGAATTCATCTCTAAGATGCTAAAGTGCTAAGTCACTCACCTGGTTTTAGTCTTGCTCAAATCTTACCCTTTCACCAAGTCAAACCTTGAGTATTCTATTTAAATTGCACTCAGCTCCCCAACTGCACCCTAGTGCCTCACTTCTGATCCCCTTACTCAGTTCTATGCCTTCTATAGCACACCTTCTAATCTATTATATAATTTTTGCATTTTGTTTGGTTATTGTTTGTCTCACTAGATGAAGCTCTATGAGGGCAAAGATTTTTAACCTATTTTGTTCACTGACATAGCTCAAACACCCAGAACAGTGCCTGGCACATATGAGGTACTCAAAGAAATTTGTTGAATGAATGAATTACTATTTTTGTTATAAGGTGAGGTAGGGAATGGAGTGAAAGAAATCTCAGGATAAGGATCTAAGCAACATGCCTACCACAAATTTAGACATAACTTCCCATGAGTAGTATTCCTAAGGACTCCCTACCTCCCACAAAAGTCTTGTGGGGAGGGAAAATGGATGGACAGAAGTACCCAGCTGTTCCTCAGCTTCCTAGCTTTAAATCCCTGGGGAAGAAGGATTCACCCTCAAGGCTTGCTCTAAATTGTTAAATGAGGAAGTAATTCATCCTGAGAGAAATTGCTAAAACAAGGGGTTCAATGGAAGTTGGCACTCTCGTTGCCTCTGATTCCTCCCTCTTTGGACCAGGGCCAGAGTCCTAGGAGATGGGGCTATTAAAATAGTGGGGCTAATAAAAAGCAAAGTCACAAAGCAGTACTGTTCTGTGGCCTAATAGCTGGGTGTGATGGCTGTGGGGGGAGGATATTTCCCTCCACACCCACTTTGGTTTGGAAACTATGGGCATGTCAAGGAAAAACAGCCTCAGAGGACTAGCAGAAAAGTTGCTCCAAGAATTTCATGCATGTCTTCTGGTAGCTGAGTCATAAGGAGGACTTCTGGGGATATGTGCAATTACACAATGATTTTCCCCTGGGACCACAGTGTGGGGTCAGGAAGACTGCTAGAAGTGGAAGAATGCAGAAGAAACAGTTCTCCAGCCACCTAACTAAGGTGGGAGAGGCCCAAGAACTGGTATATTATTCCTATTGCTGGGCTTTCCTATACTAAGATGGGTGTGCTTTGAGGAAAGTCCCATTCAGTCATGCTTATTGCTGGTGGCCACTGTTAGAACAAGGAGAAAATAAAAGAGTCTGAGATATACTTAAAATTGAGGATCTCCAAGTCAAAGAAAGTCTTTCTAGGTTCTTCATCATGTAGCCTGGGCAGTGGAGAAATGAGCTCCTTCAGTGAGGGGTCTGGCTAATACTCCTGGTTGCTCTACAAGAAAAATAATTCCAAACCTTCATGACCTTGGGGACTTGGGGAAGGAATCAGAGACAGGATCAGGATCATGTTAGTCCTGATCAGTGAGTGTCTCAGTTGTGAGTCCAGATTGGTATGGTGGAGACCTGCCCACTGAATTCCAGAAATCACATTTACACAATGAAGTTGGTAGCACCAAAAGGAAGAAAAAAAAAAAAAGTAAGGAGCCCACTTCTCTGGGACTTCTGAACTTTTCCTTTTCTGGATTTCCCAAAAGGGTATGGAAGGCAGCCCTCTTTCTAGGACTTTGGCATTTTTGTTTCCTCTGGAGAAAATAAAAAAGGCAGCAGGAGAAATTCTTTGGGATTTCCCAAAGTAATACAATTGAAACAAAACTGCACTTTCCCTTCATCCCCTTAGGGAAAGACCCTGAAAGCGAAATATAAGGAAAATAAAATGAGAAATAGAAAAACGTTGAAATAGAACAATATTAAAAATTTAACTCTTTCTTAAGTGCTCATGCAGCAAATTAGAGATCATTTCGGGATTATACATGAGAGAAAACCCAAACTGATTTGGTTTCTTTCTTTTTTATTTTATTTTATTTTTTAAATATTTTTATTGATTTTTTGCAGAGAGGAAGGGAGAGGGATAGAGTTAGAAACATCGATGAGAGAGAAACATCGATCAGCTGCCCTCCTGCACACCTCCCACTGGGGATGTGCCCACAACCCAGGTACATGCCCTTGATCAGAATCAAACCTGGGAATCGAATCGGGACATTACAATTCGCAGGTTGACACTCCATCCACTGAGCCAAACCAGTCAGGGCTTACTTTCTTTTTAAAATAAATATGCTTACTTTGTGTTGCTACCATTTAAAAAGAGGACCATGTACCTAGAGTGATGGACATTACGTTAAAAGGATCCTCTACTCCCTATTAGTTCCAGTACTTTCCCCTCTGCTCATAATACCTTTGACCGACTAGTATTGTATCAGTGTAAGTGGTGTCATAGCAACACAGACTGACAACATGAGGTGTTGCTGAGTTCCCGTGGGAGCATCATGGTCCTCATTTGTACAACTCTGTAAAGAGTGTCAGGAACGGGAGATGTGGTATTGCAGAAGAATCCTGTTCAAAGTCACAGGAAGCAGTCTTTACAGTAGGCAGGATTGGCCATCTAACAGGGATGGCCTTTATGAGGTTACATATTTCCCCATTTGTTGATAGGACACTATCATCCCAGGGCACCCTAATTGTTTTGGAACACCAGGTATAAGCAGAGGGATAAAACGCCCATGTTTTTGTTTTCTCTCCTGGCACTGACAGCGTGTCTACAGAGGCCCAGGGGAAGGAGACACAGACTGAGCGGTGTTGCCTTTTGGGCTCTCAAACTATACGTGTCACTTGTGGGCAGAAGTTCTCAACCCTGGTACATCTTATGGATTACTTTGGGAAGAACTTCTGAACACTAATTACTGGGTTCCACTCCAGAATTTTAAGGAAGGTGGGGCACTGGCCGTTGTATTTTAACAAGCTCCCCAAGTGGCTCTTGGGAAGTACATGAGTCCAATGTCTAGACAGTTCATTGGTTAAAAGATTCTCTCTGAGATGTGGGAGATACCTCTGTGGGATGTGGGATGGTGTGTGTGTGTGTGCATGTGTGTGCACATGCGTGCACACGCATTTAGAGATGGATAGGAGAGGGTTGAAAAGTAGACAGTTCTGTCCTGGGATCTATAGAAAGAAGCAAGAACTTCAAGTAGTTCCTGCAGAGCAGTCACAATTTCAGAAATTTCTTGATTCTGGCAAAGGAGAAAAGAAACCCAGAGTAACCCTCACTGCATGCCTACTATGCATTTCATACTGTGCATTCATTTTTTCACTCATGATCTTAAAGCGCATCCCTCATGCCAAGCCCTGTGTTAGGTGTTGGGATTACAAAGGTAAAAGACCATTCTCATTTGGAAGGAGGCCACAGATCCTCATTACCCAGAGAAACATGCACTAGGATGGAGGGGAGCATGAGGTGTTTTGGGAGACTTTGGGAGGGGCTCTTAACACAAACTGGGTGGAGTAAAGGGATGAGTGAGGAAAGTTTTCCAAGAAGAGGTGGTACTTAAACTAGATCTTAGATAATTCTAATTCTAATATTAACTACTGCAAAAGTCTAGTATGGTTGGAGCAGAGCGATATGGGGGAAGAATAAGGGGATGTTAGAGGGGTAGATTAGGGGATGTTGGAGGTGAGACTGGAGAGGTGGGTATACCGGGGGTAGGCAATGAGCTGCCTTGCCTTTATCCGGAGTGTAGCAGGGATACTGGAGGAGTCAACGCAGGCAGCAGCAGGATCACATTTGTGGGTGAGAGAGCACATCTGGTGTCCGCACAGAGAATGCAGCAGGAAGGGGGTGAGATAAGAGGGGAACCCAATGGCCTGAGATGAAGCAATGGGAGTGAGGGTAAGAAGCAGGAGTAACTGGATTGGAAAGAAAGGAAGTCAAGGATGGTGTCTAAGTTACTTTTTTGGCAGTTGGATGGATCATGGTGTCACTCACCATTCACTATTTGCTTTAATACAGCTCTTCGTTTTGCCTTCATAGTAATAAACTTATGTCATTTTTAATAGATAAATATAGAAAAGCTCTGAGAAAGCAAACAGAAAAATGGAGAAAAGGTCAAGGTTCCTAACTCGTAACTTCAGATCCAAATTCAGGTTGGCCTGAGTTCTAAAACCAAGCTTCCAATGCCACGGGCAGATGCAAACATAATAAGACTAAAAGAAGAAGAATATGGCTTTGAGTGGGCTACCTTTACAATAGAAACAACATGAGCTAAGCTCTGAAAAGCAGAATCCTAGTATCTGAAATTTATTCCTAACTGCAGTCAGCATGGTGAGATATGACCTCCTTTTTGACAAGGTTGTCAATGGTCTCTCTCCTATGCTGTGAAGCCTTTTTATACCTCACTGATGGCAAATGGGATCGAATCAAGATTTTAAAGAGGGAAAAAATTGCTGATAAAAATGCCCTTATAAAATAAAAAGTAATATGAGATGCATCTTAATTTTTATCTCAGATTTGCTTATACCACCTCCCAAAGTAATTTGTTTAAAAAGTTATCTTGCTGGAGGGGTTTAATAAAAATTTAAAAAGCTTTGTGATGAAAAAGTAGATCGCTACCCAGAATCTTGTAAGGCAGTAATGTGACATGATACTTTAAAGAGAGTACATTGAGTATCCAGGTTCTCTGAGTCAAAAGGGATATACAGAAGTCCTCGTGATGTCAGGCCATTAGCAGAGATGCCACCATTCAAACCTACCTAGGGAATGTACAGGTTATTCCTGCAGCCATAGGAACACATCTGACTATTTCATGGTGCAATCTGACCTTGAATTTTCGCTGTTTCTTTGGCTGGAATTAAATGTAGTCTGTGTGGCCACTATCTTTGAAATTACTTTTGCCTCTCAGTTTTGATGCAAGCAGTTTCCTTATTAGAGAAATAGAACATTTCCCTACTTAGGACTATTTGTAACATTTCTAGAATCCACTTTTTCATGCTTTGTGTGGGCTGCATAGTAAAGATAAGTTTGATTTAAATTTGCCTCCTATATTTTCCCCCCAGTGCTTACCTTCAACCAATGTGTCTCCCCCTACATATACTTTTCTTTTCCCACTCAAAAACGAATACACCGCATCAGGAGTTAAATCTGTTGGTTTGTCACTCCCTTTCTTGGGCTTTGACTTGCTGGGGCCTGCAAGGGGCTCCTGACACTTCAGTTTCCCCATCTGTTGGATTGCCTTCACTCACCTTGAGAGATCACTGTGAGGCACAGCTCATAAATGTCATCATAAACTTCTCGGCAAAAAATATGTCTCAACATCTGTGATGCCAGATTCAAAAGAGCTTGAGTGTATGTCTCTGGTCAAAAGGAAAACGAGGCAGTCTTTTGATTTGGGGCAGCAGGGTGAGGAGCTGCAGCCTTCTTCACGTCTGCTATGGTGGCCTAGACTGCATTTTCCTCAGCTGTCCTTGCCAGCAGTAAAGTGTCCTAGACTTTGTCCCTACTAACATCAGCCAGCAGGCCCGCAAATCAATTATGTTTTCTTAGTTAGTTGTAAGGGCCTTCTTTCTTCAGTTTTTAAGAGCGGGGATTTTGAGCCAGTAACCCCACCCTTCCATAGCAGGTCACATAAATGCCTAGGCACCACCCTCCCCCCCTTGGGCAGTCGGCCCATTATTGCAAGAGAACAATGAGGAGATGGTTCCTTTGCTTCTGCTTCTTTGGCAATGTAGGCAAAGGAGGTGGCTGAAGCCAGACACATTGGCTCCATGCACATGCCCAAGCCTCTTGCAAAGTCTCACCCTGTTGAGCAAGAATGCAACTGTCTCCACGTTAACATCACCAATGACAATGCAATGTTATAACTGGATTGGCCACGTTTTTTCATTGAAACCTGGCTTAAAGGGTGTGTCCATGTGTCTGTAAAACATAAGTGAAGAGAACCAAAAGGTAAGAGACGTAAAAGCGAAATCTCTCCTTTCGTGGCAAAGAAAAAAGATTTCATTTTAGAATAAAGGCAATTCCCATGATAGCAGAACAAAGAGCTAGCTTGAGACACTAACCAATCACTTCAATATAGACATTTTCTATGAACCTCTGACGTATAAACTATCTATCTAACTGTTAACTTATCATTCAGATCAAATGTGTTTTCTACCATCATTTTCAAATTCTTCTGCTGAGTTATAACTTTGCCCCACCTACTATTGCATGAATTTTTCTGCCTCCTTGCCTTTGCGCCCCAGGTTCTCTCTGCTTGTAACGCCCTTCCAGTCTTGTTACACCAGAGGAATTCACATTCACTTTCTAACTTCTAACTCTAAGATCTTCCCTACTTTGCCTGTGCTCTCAGGCCAAACTGGTTGCTCCTAGGGGCTCTGTTGAAATTAAGGCTAATACTGGCACCTTTCATTTCTCCATGGAAATGTGACTTCCTTGAGATTAGAGGCTGTTTCTTGTTCATGTCTGTATCCTCAGTGCTTTGTAGAGTTCTCCACACCAGTAAGTGCAGAACTAACTTTGTCTGCTCTAACCATAGGGCAGAAACCTTTCAGTTGTCCAAATTTTAGTTGATGCTAGTATTTGTTAAGATGGGATGTGATTTCTAACACATGCTCTGAGTTTTTGGCTTTATATATTTTCCCTACAATCTGAGGGTGAATATGGGGAGTCTATATTGCTTCCAAAAAAAGTTGTACTTCCAATCAGCAATGTCTTCCTTTTGAGCAGAATCTAAGACTTTGGCATTTTGCCACATAGGTGAAGGGGGAGACTGACATATGCCTCAGAAAGCCCATGTAGGTTGAGAAAAAGGGAGAATGGGATCAAAAGGGTAAACTGTTGTCTTTAGTACAAAATGATGTTTCTTAACATTGGGTGTGTCGACCAAAGCTGCCTTCAGGCAGGTTTTACTTGTGCAACCTGTATATATTCAGAAACTGGAGTTTGGAATGACCTTAAATTCAAAGGCAGGTATTTTTATGTGAAAAAACGCTTTAGTCCAATCATTAGATCAATCATCCATTTTCTAAAGGTTCTAGGTATATTGTTCTTTCTTCTTTCTTTTAAGTCTAATAGAAGAAAATGAGAGCTCTGAATTTATCTAGCTCCTCTTAGTTCTTTGCATTTTAAGCATTTCCTTAAAATTAAAAAAATGAATACACGTAATTGTATAAAAATTTAAAATGTAAGTCAGCAAAACACACCCATTCACCCATAATATTGATACCTGAATGTAACCACTGTTAACATATTGAATGGCTCATTTACTCGACAAACACTTCTTGGCATATAAACTTTCTTTCCAGAGATTTTGTTGCACCTATATACCACATCCAAACATTTTCATTTACATAAATGCAGTCATAATATCCTCATTATATTGTTAGTGCTTAGTGTACTATTTGTACACTTCTCTCCTGGCCTTTCTGTTATATGGATTACCAGAATTTACTTAACCAGTTCATTATTGTTAGATATTTAGGCTTTTTCTAAAGTTTTGTATTATAATCCACATGCTCTTAGCCTAAGATGCATCCCTTGGCTTTCCCTGTACTTGCAGTATCACCGTGATCATGCATCTGCCATGGACACTGAGGCATCATTTGACACATTGTTATTTGACTAGAAGCCTATACCACATGCATGGCTGATGACAGTCACCAACATCAGCCGTGGTCATATTATGATGCAAGTGAGGGTGGGCAGGGGTTTGATGGCTACCGAAAAAAACCCCACAAAAAACCCCCCAGCTCTTCTTCACTGGGCAAGTGGGGGTTACAATGTTCCTTAACCTCTGTGGGTTTCATTTTCTTCATCAGGCAAACCAGGAGTTAGATGAGATTACCTCTAGTCCTCTTCTAGAAATAAAGTTCTGTAATTCTCTGCACTCTACATTTCTCTGAGTAGTCAGCAGTTTCATGAGTGGGAGGCAGTTGTGTTTGGGGTAGCAGATATATATCAGTAATTTCCTAAAACCTGGTTTACAGCTGACCTTGAATCCAAAAGACATGTGATAATCCCCTGATTTATGCTTTTCTAGCCTTTCCAATGATTGAATAATCACTGAGTTTCCCATATTAAATCCCTTTCTGCTGAAAATACCTGGAGTGGTTTCTGCTTCCTACATTACATCCAGGGACAGAGACTTTTAGCTTGCTGTACAAGGTATTTCTGAAGGCCATCTCTGTGAGTTGGATTGACTCTTTGGGCACAAATACAAATTCATTGCTTTTCAGAGCAAAATGTCAGTTTTTCTACAGATTTTTGTTGGGAAATTAAAACCTTGAATGTATGCTATCTGGCAGTTATTAAAAATCAATTTCCAAGATATCTAAGATATCTCAGAAAGATATCGTTATAACTCTTCCTTTTTTAGAATCCTTTAACCTCTATCCTGTAACATACAGTAATTTCAATAAAAGGTATTATAAGTTAAATAAAGGTTTTTCAAAAGACCCTTATATAAGAATCTGAGTGACCAATTTCTACTAGCATTTACTGTCAAAAAAGCATTGTTTCTCTTGGTAATCTTGATAATAAGAATAATGTAACCCATTTTCTTTCCCTTATTTTGCTCTGATTCTCAAAAGCTCAGAATCAAATTAGAAATTAATCATATCACTCTTATTGGCAAAATTATTTTTATCTTCTTTCTTCTTGGTTTCTGAT